>JAQIXG010006237.1:0-10534 GCA_034700105.1 Oconnorella tubifera
GAAGAGGGCGGGGGAGGATTAACGTACCCTGTATATTGTATGGATTAACTGGTTAATTAAAATAGTTTATGTAACCTATATTTGGCCAATATTTGGCCTATATTTGACCTATATTTAACCTATATTAGACTTATATTTCAACCTATATTTGACCTACATTTTAACCTATATTTAACCTATATTTGACCTATATTTTGCCTATATTTAACCTATATTTGACCTGTATTTGACCTATATTTTAACCTATATTTAACCTATATCTGACCTATATTTTGCCCAGGTGCCCTACGCCGAAATCGGCTCAAAGACCTTGACCTTCGCCGTCTACGACTTTGACCGTTTCTCTAAACACGACCAAATTGGTCAGGTCCTCGTCCCTCTCAACTCTGTCGACCTTGGTCGAGTGGTCGAAGAGTGGAGGCAGATTCAAAGTCCGGATAATGACGCCGAAAAGGTACATTTTTATGTTTTAATTTCAGAACATAAGAAACGTCTTTTGATAAAATTTATTTGTTTTTTGATTAGAATTATTACTATGATAAATAAGAATGACTTAGATAATAAATCTCTTACTGATTTCTTTATCTTATCTTAACTTATCTTATCTTATCTGATCTTACCTTTTTATCAAATTTATATGTATTTTTATAATCATCAATTTCGATAACCTAATTATCATTTATCTAAGATATTTTTTATTATCTTTCTTTTCATCAACTTAATGTCTGGTAAGTGAATGAAATAAATATTATTCTGTTTCTAACCCTGTGCCAGTTTGCACCGCATGTATAATATATCGCGCGATTACAAATCCTATACCAAATTAAGCACTGCATGCAGTGTATCAGTGTGTTTCAATATGAAATCTATATGCTTAATTAATTATAGGTAAAAAAAATGACAAATAAAGGCAATTTTTTTGTTAGTTAAAAAGAAAAATAATAAGCAATATAAATATTAGACTTTGATATTTGAGCTTAGTTGTCATTATTGTCAATAGATATTCAGTTTGTATAATATAAATATATAATATAAAAGATTTATATATTATACTTATATATTATTATATAATATATAAAGATTTGGTTTGTATAGTATATACATATACCGTATATATTATAGGCCTACAATATGCAGAATATCTATATAGCTATGAATTGATATAATATTATACTGTTTGTCACAATTTTATAATTATAATAATAGACGTTTTGTGATTAATGCTATTATATATGTTATATATTTACAGTATATGGAGGGGGGGACATCCCCACCCCCACATTTCACTCTCCCGGGAATTTATCCCCCCTTTAATTTTTTTCAACTCTATTTAATTAGTCATATTGGGTGGTTGCGGGGGCCTCCAGTGTCACCCCCTCCCCATGATATATACGCAGTAGCTAATAAAAATGTTTAAATTATTTGTAAAAATGTTTTCACATAATTTTGGCAGCAAAATTCGGTAAAATGCCTAAAATGAGAGCTCCCTATAAAATTAGGGGGCATAAGACTACCCCAGGTGCCCCCCAAAGAAACTAACCCCTCCCCATCCATCCCTATCCCTAAAACAGTTACATTACACCCATGTTATTATTACATTTCACATAATATTATAGACCTATATTAAATGTTTTGCAGATTATAGTATATATTAAAAGTAATAGATTTTGTTGTTTTAATTTCAGGAGAATAAACTTGGCGACATTTGCTTCTCTCTGCGCTATGTACCCACAGCTGGCAAACTGACGATTGTTATATTAGAGGCTAAAAATCTTAAAAAAATGGACGTGGGGGGACTTTCAGGTCATTTTAGACATTATTCAAGGGGGAAGGGGGGGGGTGAAGAAAATGGGGAGATAAAATATTGAAGTACAGAATTTTCAAAGAAATATGATTTTAATTAGTTAATTCAACTTATCACTTGATTTAACTATTTTGTACAAATCGGCCCTGAATAAACCCGACAATTCAATCCAGAATACATGAACCAGACAAAGAAGCCCAGATACTTCATTTATTTACGCCCACATTAATCAATCCAAAACTTAACCCTAACCCGTCAGAATCGTAACTTGATGGTTTATTGTGTCTTTAAATATTGTTATATAGAAATGCTATTTGGTTTCAGACCCCTATGTAAAACTTTCCCTGGTAATGAATGGAAAGCGTGTAAAGAAGAAAAAAACAACCATAAAGAAATGCACACTGAACCCGTACTATAACGAATCGTTCTCTTTTGAAGTACCATTCGAACAGATACAGGTTTGTTTAATTATTACTGAACGTCACGTCAGCACAGAAATGGTTAGTTGAGTAGTGATTTAGGTGATGAGTGAACGCTTGATTTTTAAGACAGGGAATAGTTTTTTGGGGGGGTGGGGTGGGGGCAAGTTTGTATGAAATTTTAACTGGTTTTTTATTTGAAAATGAACGATATACTGTGTAAAAAGTTTCGTTGTTTCATTGTTGATTTGTCTCTGTATCTCTCTTTGTGTCTGTCTTTATATCTATCTTGTACCTCTATTTATATTGTCTTGTACGCCTTTTTGTATCTTTCTTGTATCTCTCTATGTCTGTCTTGTGCTTGTCTTTTTATCTGTCATGTATCTTCCTTCATATCTGTCATGTATCTACTTATATCTGTCTTGATGTCTCTGTGTATCTGTCTTGTACCTCTCTCTCTTTTGCTCTGTCTCTCTGTCTCTCACAGAAAGTATCTCTACTAATAACTGTCTTGTACCTCTCTTTATCTCTCTGTTTCTCTCTGTCTCTGTCTCTCTCAGAAAGTCTCTCTACTTGTCACTGTGGTTGACTACGATCGCATCGGTACCTCTGATCCGATTGGTCGAGTAATCCTAGGCTGTGACTCATCTGGCACGGAGCTACGTCATTGGTCAGACATGCTGGCCAATCCGCGACGACCTATAGCCCAATGGCACGTCTTACAGGAGATGCCGCCTGAAACCTAAGAGCTTTTGTAGTCGTTTTATTTTGAAAATGCACCCACTATCGTCCCCCCCCTCATAATTTTTTAAAATGTTATTCAATCTCTGGAAGTTATTACAAGTTAATTTTTATTTCTCACCCCCCCCAAACCACCACACTTTTTTACATGTCATTTAACCCCTGGAAATTATTATAAGGAAATTTTTATTTTCTGTTTTCTGACCCCCCCCCCGGCTCAGAATATGTAGCAATATTTGAATAAAATTTGACAATAAAAATAAGGTTATAAGTTTATTTATAGAAATATTTAGCTTGTTTGTTTAAGTAGTAGAAGAGCTTGTAGTGTCTGTTTGCCGTTTAACGTCACATCAGCACAAAAAGGTTGAAGTGAAACTGAGTGATGAGTGAGAGCTTGATTTTTAACGCAACGCAGTAAATAATTTTTATTTAGGAATAACAGGGGGGAGGGCAGTGTGTATACAGCTTCGATTAATTTCATTATCAAAAAGATTATAGTGAAGTGGTTAGAGTGCTTGATTCTAAAACAAAGATACCGGATTCGAGATTTGCGTAATGTAAATTTATATTTCAACGACTTGCTGCGCCCTTTAGTACGACGCCAAATTTAACAATCTGGAATTCTCTCGGAATAATGATTAATGTTAAAAATAATGTGGTTTTAACTGAACGTATATTCTATTTATGCTTATACACGAATAGTTATACATAGTTGAATAGATATACATAGTTATATATACATTATGATGTAACTTTGACATTGTATATTGTATATTTCTATACTGTATATATGTTATAAAACACAGTGGCGTAGGCTAGGGGGGGGGTTGTGGGGTTATAACACCCTCCACATTAGAAGTCACTTTTTGTAATATAACCCCCCCCCCAATTTATGACGATATAGTCATTTTTTTGCGTTGGATACATGTATTTAGAGACCACATGCATGTATTTAGAGACCAAATACATACAGTTGGAGACAAAAAATGAGTGATAACCTAAAAAATCATTTTAATTTTTTGAGGACCCCCCCCTAATAAATTTCTGACTACGCCACTGGTAAAATAAAAAAATCATATTTTCTGTAAACTAATAATTAGTTTTAGAAATGTATTTGTAATTTAGCCTTAACCCACCGTATAAATGTAAACTAGTGTTAAATCTGGTATAGGCTTACGTAACTACAGTTCGCGTCGCACTATAGTGTTGTATCTGGTATAGCCTTATTGTATATTATCGAGTCACTAGTGTCGTATTTGTTATAGGCTTGTGCTATCACGGTTGTGTCAATTAGAAGCTTAATTTGATGTTAAATATTGAGTGGTCCGACAAATCGGCCTTGTCATAACGGCCCCGACAGATCGGCCCCGACAAATCGGGCCCGTCAAAACGGCCCCGACAGATCGGCCCCGACAAATCGGCCTCGACCCTGGGTATTAATTCTGAGGATTAGGGTTATGATTCGGGTTAGGATTGAAGTTAGGGCTAGTGTTAGGGTTGTGTTTATGGTTGGTTATGATTAGGGTTATGATTAAGGTAAATAAATTAACTGGGCCGTTTTGTCTGGTTAATGTATTGAGGTTGATTTGTCTGGTTATATATCCGGGGCCGTTTTGTCTGGTTAATATATCCGGGGCCGTTTTGTCGGGTTAATATATCCGGGGCCGTTTTGTCTGGTTAATATATCTGGGGCCGTTTTATCGGGTTACCTAAATATTGTATTATAATGTGTTGATAATAAAATCTGAGTATTATAATTCGTTGTATGTATTCCATAATTATTAAAAAGAAAATATTTTTAGTTATTTATATTGTTTTAGCTAGATAGAAAAAAAGGTAGCTTTAAGATGTGATGTTTTAGATTATAAAAGAGAGAAGGAAATTATTTGTTGCTTAATGTCACATCAGCACAAATTGTTTATAGCTAATGTCACATCAGCACAAAGAAGACTATTTAATAACGCATTATGAGAGAGAGAGAGAGAGAGAGAGAGAGAGAGAGAGAGAGAGAGAGAGAGAGAGAGAGAGAGAGAGAGTGATGGATTGTGAAAAGGGTGAGAGTGATGATAATGATGAAGATGATAATGAAGAAGATGATGATGATAGTGATGATATAAAAGAACAAAGAGCAATGCAATAAAGCAATTTAATGAGTAAAATATTAATCGTATAATAAATGAGTACATTTATAAGCTAGCAACAGATCTTCATCTCGAGATTACAGACAGAAAAATAACATCGTAGCAAAAACAATAAAATAAATTTAGCGGCTAAAGTACGCAAAAAAACTACACTATATACAAAACCCGCAGCCAATGAGAGACGAGATTACAATGATAACTGACCAATAATGAGGCGGCTTTGAAATTAAAAAGAATTTAAATTTATTTTTAAATTTAGCAGGATACAGAATGAAAATGAGATTATTTTAAAAGAATTGAAACTTTATGAAAATTTAATTGGCTTCTAAATTTGATAAAAATTACAAGATTTTATATTTTTTATACTTTCAGGTTTCCAGGGGGAGGGGGTAAAGTGAACTTTAAATTCATACAAAAAATTCTTAAAGATTCAAATATTGACATGGTACCTAAAAAATATTGATAAAAAAATCAAAAATGTTTAAGATACGTAAAACTTCAACCCTTGAAAATAAACATGGGGTTGCAGCCCCTTTACAGCCCTCCAACCCATCTAAAGGGGGTTGAGGAATGGTTAAAATAAAAAATATTCACGAATAAGCAAAGGAATGTTCAAAAAACTATTCAACTAAGCAAAAAACTGAATAATAATCTAACTGAATGCAGTGTCTATAATTATTCAGAGTGCATACAAAAGTTTATTCAAAGTGTACACAAAAAGTCAAATCACAACCATATACTTAAGGCATCAAATAAAGTTCAAATTAAACTTAGATTCAACAAACTAGAATTAAAACTAAATTAATAACTCGATTTAATTCATTTAAAACAATTCAGATAAAATGAGTATTTTTCAAGATAATTTCGTAAATATTCAAAAACAAAGCTATTTCTTAAAAAACTAAAGTTAATCTTCTAGAACACCTAGAAGTTAGCAGCCACGGGGAAGTTTGCCCCACCCTTCCTTACCCCCCCCAAAAAAAAATCCCGCCCCAAAACTAAATCGTTTAATACTTTGGGACGTTTTTTTGGAAGAAAAATTACGACTTTTTTCATCAATTTTTTATCCCCCCCCCAACCGCCCTTAAATGTAAACAGTCCCTTGGAACATATTTACCCCCCCCCACACCCCTTTAAAAAGTTTCTGCAAACAACCTATATTTTGAAATTAAAAATTACATTTGCAAAAACATAATAAAGCGATCCAATAAAACTATCAAAAAACTTGATACAAAAATTGATATTAAAACCGATATATCACGATATATATACAATATATACGAGTATATGATATGAAACTGGTAGATCATGATATATATATATTATACGAGTATAACTTGATACATACGATACACAATATATGAACGATTGAACGAATGATAGAAGAACGTATTATTAAACGAAAAATTCACAAAATAAATCGTTCGAAAGTTTAACGATCAACGATAAAACTACGAGATTCTATATTTAACGCATTAATCGTAAGATGTAAATTTAAATATAAAATAATTAATAATTAATTAATAATATCTTAATTAGAATCTAAAACAAAAAATGTAATTAATCAAAGTAAAATTAAAGAGTATTAAATTTATCATCTAATCCCCTGAGAAATTTTCATTTTGCGTTCACTTCGGACAAAACGTAGTCAGTTTTAAATCAATTCACGTACGTTTCGGATAACTAAACAAAATCTGACAACCTTTTTTTATCCCCCCCCTCCACATCTTAATATAAAAAAAGATTTTTTTTTAATCTTCGGTAAAAGTGCAAATTATAAAAAATATCAAAATTTTGAAAATTCAAATTTACTCATAAATCAATTAAACAGTAAATTTACTTTTAAGAGAAAATCGGGAGCGGGGTGGGTGGGGGGTCAGCAGCCCCTTGTATCCCCCCCCAACAGATCTAGACAAAAAATCTAACGCAAAATGAAGCGAACTATACTGTATTCCAAAGTCTCACAAATATAAAAACTCTCAAAATATTAAATGATGTCAAAACTAAATTTTTCAGTCGTTCAAATAGACTCAAAAATATCGACCCTGGGTTGTTTTGTAGCTTTAACACGACATGTCAGAACGGCCCTGAATGTTAATTCTTAAGGTTGCGGTTTGGGTAAGGGTTAGGATTACAGTTAGGGCTAGTATTAGGGTTAGCGTTAAGCTTAGAGTTGATTAGAGTTAGGGTTATCGAATGAATTGACGGGGTTGTTTTGTCGGGTTAATGTATTCGAGGTCATTTTATCGGGTTAATGTATTCGGGGTCATTTTATTCAGTTAATGTATTCGGGTCATTTCGTCGGGCTTATGTATTTGGGGCCATTTTGTCGGGTTAATGAATGCGGGATTATTTACCTAATTAATCAATTCGGGGCCTTTTTGTCGGGTTAATGAATGCAGGATTATTTATCTAGTTAATCTATCTAGGATCTATTTATCAACCTAATATATCTGGGGCCGTTTTGTCGTGTTACCTTAGCATTACCGCGACATCAAGTTTATTTCGTGTATATAATTTCGTGTATATAAGTGTCGCTTATTTTTGACGTCGTTCACATAGACTCAAACATGTCGACGCGCTGTTTAGTATTTCCCTGACGTATCTGTTTGAGCGTTTTGTATTTATCGCGTCCGTGCGCTAGGTTCTGTTCATGCAAGATATCATTGCGTGTGATCTGTGTCGCTACTTTAGCGACAGCCAAATCTGCGCTGAGGGTCTAGATATAGATAGGAAGACAGATATATAAATAGATAGAGAGATAGATAAATAAATAGATAAATCAAATATAAAAAAACGAAAAAAGAAACATATAAACATCTAAATATACTCAGAAACAAACAGAAAACAAGATAGACAAAAAAACAGACAGCGAAGCAGACAAACAAACAAACAAACAGACAAACAAACAAACAGACAAACAAAACTACCTTGAGCTGTTTGTTGATGCGTTGGTTCTTCTCTACACGAGTGACTCTCTCTTCCTCTGGTCTAGGTACAACTTCATTCTCATTGAACTGAAGCATGTGACCTGATAGACAGACAGACAGATAGACATACAGACAGACAGACAGAGAGAGAAAGAGAGAGAGAAAGAGAGAGAGAGACGTACGTACATACATATATACAACACATATGTTCATTCAGTCATTCATTCGTTCATTCATTCGTTCGTCCATCCATCCATCCATCCATTCATCAATCCATCCATCCAGCCATCCATCTATTCAATCCATTCATAAATTAATCCATCCACCCACTCCCCTCCCCCCTCCCTCCCGTCCACTTACTATTCTCTCTAGAATCATCATCATCATCCTCAAACACGTGCAGACGATTATCCCCCCCTCCTACTGCTGCCACCGCCCCCCCGTGATGTACATAGGGTTTCTGCTGCTGCTGCTGCGGGGGCCTGGCCAGGGCCTCTTGCAAGGCCCTCTGGTTCTCAGCCATCTCTGCGCGGGCCCGCTGTAGCTGATCGTGCAGAGCCCTTGTTTCAGTCTCTCTAGCACTAGACTCTTGCATGCGACGTTGCAGCTCAGCGTTAGCGCGTGATGCCTCCTGCTCCTGCGTTTTATTTATTTTATAAGTTAATGCTTAATGTTTAATCAACGATTATTGACTTAATCGTCGATTAAGTCATTTGAATTTACTAAATAAATACATTTGAAGCTTTGTATAAACAGTACATGTATATACATACAAATACATATATATACATGTATATACATATACAAACAAGTTTGTATAAACTCCCTTCCTCCCTCTCTCTCACCCTCTCTACCTTTCTCTCTCTCTCCTCTCTCTCCATATACGCCGCCTGTTCTGCTATCGCTCTTGCCTCCTCTGCGTGTCGCTGCGCCTCTGCCAGCTCTCGTCGCTCTCTCTCCGCACGCTGCATCTTCTCTTCAAGACTCAGCGCCACCGCCTGAGAGCGTTCCAATTCTGTGAGGCACAAACATCACATCAGCTACGGAGCAGGACTATTCAGTCCCGTCGATTCAGTCCCGCTGATTCAGTCCCGGCCGATTCAGTTCCCACCCAATTCAGTCCTAGCCGATTCAGTCCCAAGATTTAATTGTCTATTGAAATGACGTAATATTTGTTGACCTCGGGTTAGGATTAGGGGTTAGGGTTAACCCATACATCACCGATCATTTCAATAGACAATTAAATCTTGGGACTGAATCGGCTAGGACTGAATTGGGCGTGGACTGAATCGGCGGGACTGAATCGGCGGGACTGAATCGGCGGGACTGAATAGTCGCGGACCCCATCAGCTCTAATTCATTTAGTTTACTCGCTAGCAGAAAGGCTAATTTATTCATCAGCTCTAATTTATTAGTAGTACTAATTATTACAACAAGCGTATACAATGACGATGATGACGATGATAATAGGACGCTTAAAATGATAATAAAAATGATGATGATAATGATGACGATGATGATGTCACATGATAATAATGAAGATGATAACTATGCAGATGATGATAATGAATAATGAGAATGATGATGTTAATGATGATAATAATGATAACAATGATGCTAACAATGCAGCAGCTGATGCAACGTACCGGCTCTAGCCTTATCAAAGTCCGTCTCGTACTGATGTAGTCTTACTTCCAGTTCTTTTCTCTTACTTTCTGCATCCTGTCTCTGTTCCCTCTCCCTAGCCAACAACTGTCTACAAGTAATAGCAGGTAAAGTAAAAATATTACGTACAAAAACGTTAATATTTGAGAAATAGATGCATTTGTGCTGATGTGACGTAATTTGTGCTGATGTGTTGTTAAGTAAAATATACCTTTCGTCTTGTTTAGACAACTTATGTGCTGATGTGACACAGAAAGCTTATCATCTCCATAGTCTCTGCTGATGTGACGTTACCTACCTTTCTATCTGCTTATAAACCTTATCATCTCTATAATTTGTGCCGATGTGACATATAAGCCTTATCATCTCTATAATTTGTGCTGATGTGACATATAAACCTTATCATCCCTATAATTTGTGCTGATGTGACGTTACTTACCTTTCTGCTTGTTTAGAAAGCTTATCATCCCTATAATTTGTGCTGATGTGACGTTACTTACCTTTCTGCCTGCTTATAAACCTTATCATCCCTATAATTTGTGCTTATGTGATGTTACTTACCTTTCTGCTTGTTTAGAAAGCTTATCATCCCTTGCTTGCGCTTTCATCTGCTGCACTTCAATAGAGTCAGGCTTGCGTCTTCGCATATACAACTCATGGTTACCCATGCATAACGCAAGTATGCGCTTATTTATGCGTAATCTCGATGCGTAGAATATAAAGTCCTGAAATAGCAATCAATCAATCAGTCAATCAGTCAATCAGTCAGTCAGTCGGTCGGTTGGTCAGTCGTTCAGTCAGTCGGTCAGTCAGTCAGTCAGTCAGTCAGTCAGT
>JAQIXG010006238.1:0-10531 GCA_034700105.1 Oconnorella tubifera
GGTAGGGGTGGGGGGGAGGAGAAGAACGTTTGAGGAGATATTGAACGATGAATTGAGGAAAGAAGATGAAGTTAGTTGTGCTAGTTATGTGGGTTAAGTATAACAAATTATTAAAACAATGTTACAAATTTAACAAATTTAAGTCTCTTAAATTGGCTGCAAGATGTGAAAAATTCTGTGATTTTAAGGGTAAGTGCCTTTTCTCACCAGGGGATCAAACGTAGTGAAATAGGGACTTTAAAATGGCTATACTCATTTAATTGTTACGGATGGATGGATGCATTGTGACAATGATATTATTGATTAATGTTATTCTTGACAATTGGCTTTTCTTTGGCGTAATAATAATATTAAGCTTAACAATGATATTAAGTTTAGTAATGCTGTTGATCTATCTATCTGTTTGTCTGTTTAATTATCTATCTATCTGTTTGCTATCTATCTATCTGTCCATCTGTCTGTCTATCTATCTGTCCGTCTGTCTGTCTATCATCTTTTATCTATATATCTGTCTATCATTCTATT
Source organism: Oconnorella tubifera (assembly GCA_034700105.1). NCBI lineage: Eukaryota > Metazoa > Annelida > Clitellata > Enchytraeida > Enchytraeidae > Oconnorella > Oconnorella tubifera. Next base: position 526 of record JAQIXG010006238.1, read on the forward strand.
CACTTATCTATTTATTTATCTCTCCATATAGCCATCCGTCCAAATTTTTATCTATCTGTATATCTGTCATCTATCTATCAAATGCCTGTCTGTTTGTCTTTGTATCCGTATATCTGTCAAAAAAAATCTACTCCAATACCCTTCCTCTCATCTTTCAATTGATATTTAAAGTCTTAACTTCTATACTTTAGCGAGTCAATCATCACTTGCCAGAGCCTAAAAGTGCAACCAATACGACAAGATGCCAGTTTTTACGTAAAGGTCAAGGGTCAGCACGATTTAATGGTCAGAGGGTTACTAAATCAGAGTACGCGGAGGCAGTGGGACCGTCGCTAGGGTCAGAAAAACCCCCAATGGGTTTAATTTCCAATAGGAAAGTTAAACATAAGGTATTGCTTTCTTTTTATGTAATTTTAGTATGGTATATTATTGTGACCTGTTAAAACGGACCCAATAAATCAGTCCCGACTATTAAATCTTATGATTAGGGTTAGGATTGAAGTTAGGTTAGGGTTAGTGCGAGGGATGTTGGTTAAGTTTAGAGTTGGTTAGCGTTAGGGTTATTAAATGAATTGACAGGTTTGTTTTGTTGGGTTAATATATTTGGGGTCATTTTGTTGGAGTGCCTTATATTATGTGTATAGTAAATAGCTTATGTTTTGGTTCTGTGTGTCCATTCATCCGTCTTAATCATAAGTTTCATTTTTTATAATTTTATGTGTCAAATTATTATTTTTAATTATTAAACTGTCTATAAAACTGTATAAAAAATTTTTTTTTTTAAATTTATTGTTTATCAGTATAAAAAAGTGTAGTTGTTAAAGGTTGCGTTGCGGCAAAATGAAAATTTGAATTTTTGAGATTTTAAGTAATGTTCGAAAAATATCTTTATTTCGTATGTTTTTGTATGTTCATTTTTTTTAATTTGAAAATTTGTCTATCGACTAATTATTTGATTATAAGACCTCGCAAGAGCAACAACAGACCATCAGCATTTCACAACGCGCTTCCTCTCGCGTTAACCCAACAAAGAAGCTAACCAGAAATTTAAGCGCTAATGAAAATAACGGTGCCGTAAAAAAACTCGCATCAGAGAATAATTATTTAAATGAAAACGGAGCGGAAAATATAATTGGGTTTAAAAACACAAGTAGAGCGGAAAATGGACTAGTGGATCATTCCCGAGTTACAGGAAAGAATATTCCGTTAGGAAAGTTAGGAGTACTGGGGAAAGTTGATGCTGGTAAAACTAGCGATGGAGGGAGAAACGCTGAATTTACAGATGCAAGGAGCGTATCGAATGATAAGAAACGAGTGCCGTTTCACTCGACACCGGATGAGAAACGCTTTTCTGAAGGACAAGATGTTAGGCTGGAGGGGGGTGGTGGGCGAAAGGGTGGATGTAGAGGGAGGGGGAGGGGAGATAACTTGGGAGATGTGTCTTTTTTGAAACGCATCAAACATCTGGAAGTAAAAGAAGAGGTATACTTTGTGTCTTTGTTTCTTTAGAAATATTATTAACAGATTAATTTAATAACAATTAGTTAATAATAATTAACTGAGGTTCAATGAAAATTACGCCGGTTTTAAATTTTACAGGCAAATATTTAAGCATAGGTTCCAGTTGGGTCTCAAGTCCTGGAAGTCTAACGTTTCATTGACTTTGCACCCTTTAGTAAGGCACTTATTTCGATAGCTATGTCATTTGATTTTGATTTTTATTTCATCACAACATAATACAAATGACATCAATCGTACAATATCATTACGTATCGTGGTAAATATATATCTAAAGTTAATAAATAAGTATTAGGTAGATGCGAACAATACAATTAAATTGAAATAAAGTTAAATATAAAATACGTGATCATAAATATTGTAAGATTCATTTACTGTTATTAGTTTTAAAATTGTTTGATTGAGAAATATTTACAATTTGTTTTATCACTATGATATGAAAAGAATGTTTTTTTCACAAGTGTTCATTATTTTCTTTTGTATTGTATTATACATTGTGTTGAATATTATACATTGTGCTTTATTTTGATAATACATATAATTATTTATAATTATATTTTGATAATACAATTTAATTCTTACATATTGCGCGTCTAGTTACTCTTTATGTAAGCGACAATGTTTGCAAAGAACTTGCTACAAATTATACTCTTCTAATCCACCGGGACTCGAACCTAGAAACTTTAGTTTCTGAGTGGAAGACGAACCATTCCACCACTTTTTTGCTATTTTCATTTTTGCAAAGTTTTAAATTTTTGACTTCCTTTTAGGCTGAACATCACGATTTGCAAGAATTTGAATTCCTAGAAAGATACGCTGAAGATAATTCTTCTTTTTTAAGTAACGTCTCTTCCGTTAACCGTCTCCTTAGCGACCATTTCCCTCCTCGAACGTCTGGCCAATCAGAACTGACCTTTTCTAACAACCAATCAAAACCCATCTCTGTTAAACGGAAAAATGTGGTTGGAAATTCTACTGATCAATTGAGAGCTTCAAAAGAAAGCGATGAACTTCAGCGGAGTGAAGACAATGATATGTTTAATGAAAAAGAAGAAGAAGCAGCAGAAAGAGATGATGATGATGATGATACAACACTAAAGAGTGAAGATGATGAAGTTAGTCTGGGGTACACTGAATCAAATTTTCGATCTGGTGATTTAGATTCAAGCCGGCAATTTTCTGTTAGTCCTAGAAATAATAAAACGACAGATTCACAGACTACTAAAGCATTATTTGATAAAGATTTTGAAAATAAACGAATGAAAGAAAACGATAATGAAGACAATAAAGAAGAACAAGAAAAAGAAAAACCATCGGAACTTAGAACGATGTATCGCAAGGTCGTTTCTAAGGGTAATCAAGGCGTGAAGGTCGTCAACGTCCAATCAGATGCAAGCTTTGATAATGAAGATATGAAACAAGATGAAACTGATTCGGAAATTGATGACTCGTGGTCGGGGGAAGGAGAGGTTTCTCATCTTGGGAATGAGGGGGAGCAGCGAATGGGGGAATTGGGGAATTTTGGGGATGGGGAAATGTGGGATGAGGAAAGTTTTAGCGGAGAGGGGAGAGAGGGGAATGGTGGGAAGAATGAAGCTTTGTCAAGAACTAAAAGTAAGTTGTGATTTTATTTATCAGTTTAATATTGTTTTAATGTTAATCATTCTAATAAATTAATTCAAATTAAGAATTATTTTCAGATTGATTAAAATAACTTATGGTAGGTATAAAATATATATAAAAAATAAATTGATTCGTTAATTAAACGGCTTTTAATTAAAATAGATCAAATTAGATATAAGAATTTATACACCTTGCTTATTGTTTTAAAGAGATATTGTAACATTTTTTAGATATATCTCTGCTTAATAATTAAACGATATTTTGACGTTTTTATTCTTTTGTTATCTATTTTTTATTGAATAACATGATAAACATGAAACTATACGATGTCAATATTACAAGTATCGAGACTTGAATCCTGAACGTTTGGTTGCCAAGTTCTGTTCTCTAATTGTATTTCCAGTTTGTTGCTTCTGTGCTGATGCGACGTTAAGGAATAAAGTAATTAATCAATTTTAAATTGATCCTATTTAATTTTTGCTGCGAATGATTTTTTCTTAAATTTTGTGTTAATTTAAAGCAGTTCTATCGAATGTCAAACAAGCTAAATCCAACGAATCGGAAAGCTACAATAACTCGGCTCCTCCCACTTCCGCGCTTGTTGCTAAGTTATTTCCTAAATTAGGCGGAGAGGGAAAGCGGATACAAGCGCGTGTGAATGCTGAGGTTTGATTTAAGTTCTTTATTTTCCACTTTAAAATGTTTCATCCTAATAACTATGAATGAATGCGATAATATGAGATAATGAATGAATAATAAATGAATAATAATGAGATAATGAATGAATAATATGAATGAGAGACGAAATAAAATTTAGTAATATATTTATTTCTTTGACTAATTTATTCTTAGGAAGATACTAACTTCTTAATAATAACTTAAAATAATTACTCAGTTAATATTAAATAAATAATAAGTAATATTAAATAAATAATATTAATTACTTAGTTACAAAACTTCTTATGATTAATAATGTATGTATGTAGTTATTTAATTGTACTCTAGTGTTGTAAATTATAAATGGTAATTGCAGGTAACGTCAGAAATATAAGTTATAATATAATTTAAGTTTAACATCTGGATTATATTAATGATTTCTCAGACTTATCGGTTCATTTAAGTGTCTTACTAAAGGATGCAGCAAGTTACCGAAATAGTAACCTATTCGAGATTTGAACCTGGATCTGCCGAATCCGAGTCCTGCGCTCTAACCACTTTGTTAATGAGCCTTGACTGTTGAATCTATTACATAGAGCTCACTCATTCACTTACTCATTCACTCAATCAATCACTCACTCACTCAATCACTTAACAAGTGATCTCTTTCCAATCTTGTTTTAAGTTTGAGATGCAGCAGAAATTAGACGCAGTCAGTCGTGTAGACATTGGCGATGGTGTTCAGTCTAAAGCTTTGAGAAATAAACTTGCGCAGCTTGAAAACGAGATTGAAAATTTTAGGCGAGAAAATACTGCTTTGTCTAAACTACGATCTGAGAGGGAACAGGTCTGTTGGATTCACAGATTGTATTTTGTATTTTATGCTTTATTTGTTTTTTGTCGTCTTTTTATTTAATATAGATTTGTTACTGGTTAATTATCATAGTGGATTATATTGTATTAACTGTGTTTAGACGTAGCTGCCCATATAAGCCTTTTACTAAAGGGTGCAGCAATTTCGAATAGCGGTTATTCTTGGAATTTGAACCTGGATCTGTTGCGTCCGAGTCCAGCTCTCTAGTCACTATGGCCTTGAGCAATAAATCTATCGCGCTTTGATTTTTATGGTTTGACGATACTAAATAAATTGATGTCGTTTTAGGGTTTGATGACGCTAAAGAAAGAGATGGAGGCGTTTGAGAAACTGAAAAATGAAGAATTAACTCAACTGCAGGAAGTTAAAAAAGAAGAATTGAAGAAAATTAAGTACGTAGAATCTTGCAAGTATTCTAAAGTTTATTTTAAACATTTGTTTTACATCTGGATTATTGTAAGCTATATATTGTATAGTATATACGATAAACATTTTATTTTATGAAATCTCTTCATGGGTGTCAATTAAGCAACTTACTAAGAAGTGCCTGGATTTTTGCGAAATATAAAAAAATTATTAATCATAGAAAAATCAGTCATTTAGAAATAAGTCATAGACAAATCTGACAGATACAAATCTGTCAGACACAAATCTGTTATTGACAATCAACCATTGAAAAAATGCTTACATCAGTCTATAATCTAACATTCAACAGATAAAGCAATTTGAATAACGAATGAATTCGTAAAACATAACGTTTATTTTTTGTATGCGTTTTCTGAAATAAAGTTAGTTACATTTAAACTATCCAGCATCTTCTTTATCTCTAGAAAAGAACGCAAGTTATTTGAGCAGCACCAACGCGCCACTCGCTCGCTACCAGACCGTAAAGATAGAGACGAGATTGAATCGCTACGATCAGACATCACGCGCCTCAAGGAAGAGGCTCAACGACGTGAACAGCGCTGGACTGCTAACACGACGCGACTGAGAGACCGTATCGAAATACTGGAGAGTGAAAATGAGGAGCTAAAACGGGAGCTTTTAGTGTTGGAACAGAGACGATTGGAGTCTTGGCAGAGTAGGGGGAGTGCCGGGGGAAGGGGAGGGAATGGGAATGCTTGGGGGGGAGTGGGGGGATCAATGGGGGAGCTAAGAGGAGGGGGGGATGTGAAGGGAGGGAGGTCTAGGTGGTCAGATGGGATGGAAAATGGGAGGGGGTCAAAAGATTTGGGGGATAATTTAATGGGATCGGGGGAGAGTTTAAGGGGATTAGGTGAACGCGGTGGGAGGGTGGGGAATAGGGGGGATGGGAGGGAGGGAGAGGGAAGGAATGAGGAATATAATGTACGTACGAGGAGGAGCTTTGAGAGTGATAGGATTTTTCATTCAAGTGGGATCGTGACAGTATGTTTTTTAGGATTTAATTTAGATGTATAAAAAATATTAATTGTTTTCACGTGTTATAAAATAAGCAATTGTGCTGCTTTAATCGTATATAATTTTTTTTGTTTATACAATTTTTATATATAAAATGATTGTTTTTATTTGTTTTTATAAAGTCTACTGAAAAGAGTGAAAGAACAAAACAAGTTAAGGATAAATTGAAGCAATCAGTATCAGGTAGAGGGCATCAGGGTTTAGTGGGGCTGCGTGAAGTTTAAGTTTTGCTTTTTTTAAGAGCCGTATATTGTATCGTATTTTATATTATATCAAAATTTCATATGATATGATAATCCATGATGTTACACTTAACTTTAACATTTCAACTTATCGTATGTACAGATAAGAAAACTATACCGTTAAAAATTCATAACGTTTGATAGAAGTAATTTTTATAAAATTCATTTTAGAAATGATATAATATAGATGAAAATAAATAATTTTGACAGATGTCACAAACGCGACACAAGGCATGGATGACACGGGAAGCCTGCGTGACAGCGGGGGAGGTGTGCCACGTCTGACGGTTAAACCGACATCCATGACATATGTCAGTTCAGTTAACAATGCGTCTGTCAGTCCACTAAACAAGTAATTAGCTTGATCATTGTATTTTTTTGTAACAGTAAAAAAATGAAAAGGCGACAGTTATTTGTGTAATTGGAATAAACAGGTTCTGGGTTCAATTCTCTTATCATTCACGATTTAATTTTTTAGCAAGATGCTTAATTCTGTGGTCACTTTTTCATAAATGGTATGTTGATGTTAAGGTTAAATTAGTTAACATAATATTCATAATTCAGTCTTCATATAAATAGCGGTAGAGTCGAATTAAAATTTAATCAAATGTATAATTTTACTCTTAGGAAACTTTTTCGTGTAAATATTGTTTAGAAATGTGTTATGCTAAAATTATGCCTATGATCGTTTATAAATGATGTTGAAGGCATTAGTATCGGTTGCCTTACTAAATGGTGCAGCAAGTTGCATATATTAATACAGGCCATAGTAAGACTTTTATCTCAGATCTATTGTTGAGTGTTATATATTCTTAATAAACAACATCTTTATCGTCCAATAGGAAGAAAGATACATCTGAGATTTTCAGTGTCGCGGATAATGCTGCAAGCGGATTGGACAAGGGAGATGAACGCTATGAAGAAATGCGACATTTAGATGGGAAGGTAGATTTTTATAGCGACAGCAAAAGTATAAAAGTCAATGGCGTTAATATTTTCAAAAAGGGATCCACTTGCTAAGTAGGGCTGTACCGAAATTATTGGTTTTTGCTTTTCTTCTGAATACGATTAGTAACACATAACTATTCAGTCAAATACGAATACTGATCGAACATTTTAAAGTAAAATATTGTTGCTGTGGTCATAATAATATTTTAATTAAATATGAAGTAAAGCATAACATGTATAAATAAATAGTCAAAGTAATCAAAGCACTGTAAAAGTGTCACTTTAAGCATAAATCATTGTTTTAATGTACTCATTTGTTTATTTAATGAATAAATTGATTAATCAGAAAATCATTTAAATCATTTAATTTTTCTTTCGTCTTGCCCATAAATCCATTAATCATATTGATAAATAAATAGATAAATCCCGTTTGATCAATTATTGTAATTGACTAATTTTTTGCGTCGCGCAGATAGAGAGAATTTACAGTAACGGTGTCACGGAGATTCTGTTTGCTAATGGCACGCGTAAGCAAGTGTCAAGTGATGGACAATCTGTCATCGTGTCATTCTTTAACGGAGATATAAAGCAAACTTTGCCAGATAAACGGGTGGTAGGTATTCTTGCTTATTTTGCTTTTATTAATATGTTTGTTATTTTGCTTTTATTGATATATCATACACTATAACTTGTAGATTATTCAGTGGACAATTTATATATCTAAAAATTTATTGCTCGATTCACAATAAAACATGAAGAAAAATTTATTAATAAAATGTATTAATAAGTACATTAATTAATTAAAATGTTAATAAAAATATTAATATTATTAATTAAAAAATATTAATTATAAAAAATATTAATTAATAAAAAAAATAATTTGTAATATTACATTAATTAGCTAAAACATTAATAAAAATATTAACTCAAACATTAACAAGTATATTAACTAAAACTCTAATTGTACAGGTTTACTATTACGCTGACGCGCAGACAGTACATACTACGTACCCCGACGGTCTTGAAGTCCTGCAGTTTCCAAAGTATGTTGTTTTCTTGCTGTTTGTACTTTGTAGTAAATCTTCTTAGCTTATTTACTGAAAATTTGTTATGAAAATTAAATTACCCTTTTTGCAATATTTCTGAGTTTAATTGCAAGTTTGCTTTAAGTTTTTTTAATCTAAATTATTACATAGATTGCATATCAAGATGTATTAATTTTAGTTTTTATTGCATTTTTTCATTGTTGTTTTTAATTATTTCACAATGAATATTATTTAATGTTTTGTAAGTGTATAGATAGTTGCATTGAGACATTAATAAAATCAACTAAAACATTATTAAAAATATCAACTAACATTTCATGTTTTAGATGATAAAAACTAGATGATAAAATAATGATCACATGTATCAGTTTCTGAAATTGTTTGAAATCACACATTGCTTTTACATTTTAGTATCCCAACGTTATTATAATCAGATGATGTCATGGTCCAATGAAATAGCTGCAATAACCGTGCGCCTTCATATTTTAACCAGAATTTAAGATAAAATTACTGTTTAAGTTAAGCAGGTTGCCCAAAAATTTAAGTTAAACGGACTCAAGAGGTCCCTTTATTATTGATTCCAGTCTAATTTTGTTTTTAACTTTCAGTCAGCAAGTGGAGAAACACTACCAAGATGGAACGAGAGAGATTCTATTCCCAGATCAAACCATAAAGTATTTGTTTCCAAGCGGAAAAGAAGAAAGTATCTTTGCGGACGGGACAGTCATTCGGACGGAAAAGAATGGAGACAAGATTATGACATTTGCGAATGGACAGAGAGAGATTCACACTGAGGCGTTTAAAGTGAGAGAGTCTTTTGTTTGGTAGAGTCATGATAAATGCACTCATGATACATGATATGCATGACAGAACGCCAGACAAAAGTTCACAAATAAAAGTACTAATGACAAAAGAAAGCTTGACAGAATGTATGACAGAGTATGCATGACAGATTCATATTACAAAGCACGCAAACAGAAATTCGCGTGACAAAAGCGCACATGATAAAAGTGTATGATAAAATCTCTCATGACAAATGCGCATGACAAAGTTCATAAGTAAAAGTGCGTATGACAACGCACATGACAAAAGTGCACAAAGTGTGCATGAGATAAGCACAGAAACAAAAGCACGATTGACAACAGGATGCAATGCAAAAGCGCTAAAACTTATTGACCGCATTTACCTTGCACTTATTTGTCACAGTTGGGATCGAGGGTTCATTTTACCTTTTGTCTAAACTCTTTTGTTGCTGATTGCTTCACTGATTGAATAGTTGTCTGAATGATTAACTGATTTATTGATTGAATACTTATTACTGTCTGTCTGATCGATTGACTGCTGACTGAGTATTTGAATGACTAACTGATTAGTCGATGTATTAATTGATTTATGGATTGCGTAACTATGGACAGATTGATTGACTAATAATGACTGATTATTTGAATGACTTACTGATTTACTGACTGATTATTTCAATGATTGACTGATTAACTAACTGACTGACTGACTGGTATGATAGCATTTTTCGGTTTTTTAGTAGCATTACATACCAACAATAATTTATTGATATTTTGAATGTTATATACACTGTGTTTATTATAAGTGAGACCCTTGTAGCAAATGCAATATTTTTTTTAAATTTCATCCAATTGTTT
>JAQIXG010006239.1:0-10531 GCA_034700105.1 Oconnorella tubifera
GGTGGATAAGTTTGACCAGGCGGCACGGTTTCGCCAGGTGGTACTGTTGCGCCTGGTGGATACGTTTGACCAGGTGGTACTGTTGCGCCAGGTGGTACTGTTGCGCCTGGTGGATAAGTTTGACCAGGTGGCACGGTTTCGCCAGGTGGTACTGTTGCGCCTGGTGGATAGGTTTGACCAGGTGGTACTGTTGCTCCAGGTGGTACTGTTGCGCCTGGTGGATAAGTTTGACCAGGTGGCACTGTTGCGCCAGGTGGTACTGTTGCTCCTGGTGGATAAGTTTGACCAGGTGGCACTGTTGCACCAGGTGGATAAGTTTGTCCTGGTGGAACTGTTACGCCAGGTGGATATGTTTGACCAGGTGGCACTGTTGCGCCAGGTGGATATGTTTGACCAGGGGGCACTGTTGCGCCAGGTGGATACGTTTGACCAGGTGGCACAGTTGCGCCTGGTGGATAAGTTTCGCCAAATGGAGGAGTATTGTGTTCTACAGGATATGTTTGACCAGGTGGAGTAGTTTCGCCTGGTGTATAGGTTTGTGGTGGTGGACTCGTTTTACCCGGTGGCAACGTTGTTGAAGGTGGCACCACTAATGAACAAAAAATAATTTACAATTTAATTTATATTTTGAAGTAACTGTAAAATTATAAGTTATAAAAAAATAGCTTACAGTTTACAAATAAGCTAAACAGTAAATAAATGTTAGCCATTCATTTAAAACATTAATCATTAAACATTAACCTCGGTAACTCTGGTCGCTAATACAGTTAACTCTTACAGCGATAAGAGTTTTCAACTCTTATCGCTAATCATGACGATATCAGCGCTTTACGTGACCCTTTCTGCTTGTTACCTGCCAATGCATCTGACGTTACAGGTGCAAATCCCTTGAGAGATGACTTTTCTTACAATCACTAATTTGGCAATTCTTAATTGATTCATCTCTGAATTAGTAAATATTATAAAGCCGTGATTGACATTGAGTGGGAACATCCACCACCTTTGTCATATTGTCGAAATATTAACTCCCTAGCAGTTACTGCAAATATCAAACATGAGGATTTTCCGATAATCGCGTCACCTTCAAAAGTTATCTCAGGAATGGCTTGTTCTAGGGGTTGTACATATGTATAGAATCCATACATACGTACAGATTCGATAAAATTAATTTAAATCACACAATGCTTTTACGTTTAGTGCATTGCCTTCATGCTTAGCCACCATGACGTCATTATAATCAAACGATATCGTAGTCCAATGAATTAGCTGTAATGACCTTTGCACATTTTAACCAGTATATAGCTAATATTAGTTTTTTAGTTAAAAGGCTTACTGAACCCAGACATTATTCTAGTCAAGTTCAAACTCACTCCTATCAAAAACACTTAAGGTCTGTTCTCTTTAATTACTACAATTTTGGTTTACAATTTCTGTTACAATGAAAACAATATTTTGTACCAACCATCAACGCATACAAGAAGAACATAGATCTGTTCTAGCAAGTCCACAGCAATGGTAACCTCATCTTTGCAGATGTGAATTCTCGCTCTCAGGCACATCAGAGCATCTTCGTAAAGCCTATTAACAGGAATCAATGTTATTCATCACAATATAAATAAAGATATGTACCTTTTAGTTCATGTAAATATTCCTAATTCTTTCCAATTGAACATCAACTCTAAGTTCATGCAGAAGATTATGTAAACAAAATTTAAATTAACACTGCAAAGCTTCTGTAGTCAAGTCAGAATATTTGAAAATATAGAAAATCTTTTATGGTTTTTTAAGTAAATGTGTTTGTTCATGCTTCTAGTAGCAATAAAATTTTGCTAAACAGTAAAAATAAATTACTCACATGCAGAATGATGTGAAATCGTTCATGATTAGAGCCTCGAAAGTAGCGTGTAAGCACATATGGAACTCAACATCAAAACATTGAGCTGCAAAAATATCATTCACTTTACTTTAGAAAATTTTATTGTTGATACTTTTTTTATCAATACAGACTGAACAATATTTTATTGTGAATATTGAAGAATCATCGCAAATAGTTGTTCGTTAATCAAGACCTGTACTATAAATGTAAGAAGCTACATATTAATGATAAGATACATTATCATTGAGAAATTAAATCATGTATATATTTGAAACCAATTCTCAATTTCTATTCGTAAAACAACTAATTCAACTGTTATGTAACTATGAATGCGAACAGAATTATAAACTCTGAATCATAGTATTCTCAAATGCAAATATGATTTTATGCAAAACTGCTTAATAAATTTACAATATATGAATTGTATTCCAAATAGCAAAACAGTACACAACAGTAAAACATATACTTGATGTGTTTACAATAAAACTTACACGCTAACACACTGAGCATAGCCCACTAAATGCTCGCCATATATAAATACCACTTGTCAAGTGCTACCTAAGGAAAAACTAAACTAATCAGATATAACTTCGTCTTGCTCATGTTTTAAATATAACCCTATCTTAAATAATCAGCGCAACTGGATATATATATATTTTCCTAAATAATTTATCTTCACTAACCGGGTGTAGTCGGTGGCGTGTTTGTGGTAACTTCACACAACAAGCTGAACATCGAACAAGCCGTAATTTGAGTGACGTCGCAATGCTTCATCTCTATGCAGATCTGCACGTCTGCGTAATAGCTGAAAGGAGAAGAAAAATGTCACCCATTAAAACACTAAGATAATTCTTCAAACTATGCTTAATTTTAATAACATTATGCAAAATGTATAAAATGTTACAAATGTAAAGTATAAAATGTATAGTATACAAAGACAAGATAACGGAGATCATTTGTGCTCGGGTTGAATGAGTGGTAGTCGTAGCTTTGATATATAATTTATTAGGGGTTAATTTATCAGAACATTTAGTATCTTAGGTATAAAAGAATGATCAAATATGAATTAAAGATCTGATGGCACAGGAAAATGTAATTGATTTTAATTGTTTCAATTTAATCAACATAAAAAATCATTTTACAAGTGTCGCAGGTATAAAAGTTTGAATTCAGTGTCAACCAGAATCTCTCCATACCTCCGAAGATGGCCAAACAAAAAATATAAAATGAGATAATGTGATTTGGTATGATACAAAATTAACCCTAATGAAACTTAACACAAGAATATAAAAAAGTAATAAATTCTTTGATACCAGGATTAAAATCAGCAAACAAGAGATGATATTACTCGAAAGAATAAACAATGACGTAAAATTTCACACAAATATGGAGCATAATAACTTACATTAATATGAATTGTAAGGAGATATCAGTTATATTAATAAATAATAAATATAAATATGAAAATACACACGAGCAAGCGACTGAGCTGAGGCTTCCAGTCTTCTGGTCCCAAAGGTCAACATTTATGATCGCCATCAATGATGCTCTCAGACAAAGGTAGGCTTCATATTCGCAATGCGGTAGTGGCTTTGGCGTGCCAATAGGAGTGGGTGTAGTAGTTGGAACAGTTTCTCCAGGTGGATAAGTTTGACCAGGAGGTACTGTCACGCCAGGTGGATAAGTTTGACCAGGTGGCACTGTTGCACCAGGTGGATAAGTTTGCCCTGGTGGTATAGTTAAACCAGGTGGATAAGTTTCACCAGGTGGTTGAGTTGCGCCAGGTGGATATGTTTGGCCAGGTGGCACTGTTGCTCCAGGTGGCACTGTTGCGCCTGGTGGTATGGTTACGCCAGGTGGGTAGGTTTGACCAGGTGGCACAGTCACGCCAGGTGGGTAAGTTTCACCGGGTGGAATAGTTACACCGGGTGGATAAGTTTGACCAGGTGGTTGAGTTACGCCAGGAGGATAAGTTTCACCAGGTGGTACTGTCACGCCAGGTGGATAGGTTTGGCCTGGTGGCACTGTTGCGCCTGGTGGTATGGTTACGCCAGGTGGATAGGTTTGACCAGGTGGCACAGTCACGCCAGGTGGGTAAGTTTCACCGGGTGGAATAGTTACACCGGGTGGATAAGTTTGACCAGGTGGTTGAGTTGCGCCAGGAGGATAAGTTTCACCAGGTGGGACTGTTACACCCGGTTGAATAGTATAATTTGGTGGCACTGTTGCTCCAGGTGGATACGTCTGACCAGGTGGTACTGTTGCACCAGGTGGATAGGTTTGGCCAGGTGGAACGGTTATACCAGGTGGATATGTTTCACCAGGTGGATAATTTTGACCTGGTGGCACGGTTACACCAGGTGGATAAGTTTCACCAGGTGGTACTGTTGCGCCAGGTGGATATGTTTGACCAGGTGGCACGGTGGCTCCAGGTGGATAGGTTTCACCGGGTGGCACTGTTACGCCAGGTGGATAAGTTTGACCAGGTGGCATGGTTACTCCAGGTGGATAAGTTTGACCTGGTGGCACTGTTATGCCAGGTGGATAAGTTTCACCAGGTGTAACAGTTGCGCCAGGTGGGTAAGTGGCACCAGGTGGCACTGTTATACCAGGTGGATAGGTCTGGCCAGGTGGCACTGTAACTGCAGGTGGATACGTTTCACCAGGTGGCACTGTTACTCCAGGTGGATAAGTTTCGCCAGGTGGCACTGTTACTCCAGGTGGATAGGTTTGACCAGGTGGAATAGTTTCGCCTGGTGGATACGTTCGTGGTGGTGGACGCGTTCTACCCGGTGGCAAAGTTGTTGTTGGTGGCACAACTACACAATTAATACAGTGATTATTAGTTTAATATGACTGCTGTATGCTAATCCCCTACATATCACTTTAATTTGTCTGCAAGCTGAACCACTCTGATATTAGAACTTAAATTCTTAAAAAATTAAAATATATAACAAGGATATTGATTAAAAAGTAAAGTAGTTACCCTGAATATAATTCACTTATTATTGCATAATACGGTTTCTTTGTTTTTATACTATACAGTATTAATATACCGTATATTGGCAAAGTAACAGTGATATCTATTTTTGTCTCGAAGAGCTAATATGTTATTAGAAACTTTCAAATTTAAATGACAATTTAAACTGACCATCAACGCAAACAAGAAGATTGTAGATCTGTATAAGCAACTCGACAGCAATGTTGACCTCGTCTTTGCAGACGTGAATTCTGGCATCCAGGCACATTAGAGCATCGTCGTAGAGCCTAAAAAATGAGAGCGCTTATTTATTTAATTACTCCAGAATGCGTAATAAATTTAACTTAAGTAATGAAATTTCAAATTAGACGATGATAATTCAGCTAAGGAAAAATATCTAAATTTAAGTCAATTCTTATTGTAGGTTTATAGTACATTTTAGACAGAGTCACCTATAATTTAGTAGACTTATTGTTATACTAAGTGTGGCGCACTACCAAATGAAATTCTAAAATCTTTGGTAGGTAATCGCGCTATATTATTTCAAAATGCAAATTTAACCACCAGTTATTATTTAGTAATTTAGATATTGGAATACTACATTTTTTCGGTCTGATACACGAGCCAAATATTACGACATTTTGAACGGTTTTTCTTTTATGAGTACACTGTTCTTTTCGTGATTTTTTCTTTAGTTTCTATATGTTTTGGTATATTTGTATTTATTTTGTTTTACAGTTTCTGTTGGAGGAGCAAAAAAACGTTTTGTATATTATATGAACGAGTTACTCACATGCAGAAAGCTGTAAAGTCATTCATGATGAGAGCCTCAAAGACGGAGTGCAGACACTCATGGAATTGAACATCGAAACATACGGCTGCAACAGAATCATAGTTAAAATTATGTCATATTAAGCTAACTTCGGAAAATTGCTGACTCCTTACTCATAGTTCTAAAATAGCTATAAAGGCTTGACAACCTTGGATTGTTTTACATTACATTTAATATTTTTTCACATTCTAAATAATAGCAAAGCTTAAAATTCACTCAGTTTTAGTGTCTGTAAACTAGTCTGCTTATAAAAATTTGGATCTTGTTAAAAAATAATGAGTTTCACATATTGAAAACTATTCTTAGGCAAAAATGATGCAGAGTATAAATAAAGGCCCTTTAGAAAACAGCTTTTTGAAACCTAGCGTAGGGAAACACAATATCCTGATCTACCAAATAAATCATGTAACAACTTTCATATCTTGCGGTGTCCGTAAAATTATCTAGAAACAGCTAACAACTAAACAAAAATACCAAGAAAACGGTTTTAAAAATTCCATAAAATTTATAGCAACTCACGATGAGCAGGGGTTGTTGGAGGCGCTGCTCTTGTTGGGCTCGTTGTCGGGGATGTTCTTGCGGGCCTGGCAGTTGTTCCTGGCTTGCCAGTTACCACTGGTCTTTTGGTTGTGGGGGTTGTCATAGGCGGTCCACCAGTTGTACCCGGTTTACTAGTAACCACTGGTTTCTTGGTTGTAACTCCAGGTCTACCGGTTGTAATAGGCGGTCGACCGGTTGTACCAGGTTTGCCAGTCACCACTGGTTTGCTAGTTGTACCAGTTGTTACCACTGGTCGGCCGGTTGTGCCCGGTTTGCCGGTTACCACTGGTTTACTGGTTGTGCCGACAGGTTTAGCAGTTGCGGTTGGTTTGGAGGTCGTTATCGCCGGTTTACTGGTTGTGGTGGTTATTTGGGGGTAGTTCGGGGGGAAGACTATGACTTCGCAGCAGAAGTTAATGAATGCTACGATGGATACTTCGGCGTATTCGCAACCACGCGCATGTACGCAAAGAGCAAAGTCAGCGAATAAACTAAAAGGAAATACATTTTTTCTTGAGATATCTACCTTTTATATTTCTTATATTTTAGTAATTACTATTTATATCTACTATTAATATCTAAGTATGCCATCTATATCTACTATTTACTATTATAAAGAATAGGGTGTGCCAAGGTTTAATCTATAAAGTTGCCATATTCAGTCATGTCCTATATAGCCCTTAGTTAAGTTAATGAATGTGCTTTGGAGGTTAGAGTTATTTTCTGGCATTGTTTCGTGACTTCTATTGATTATATAAAGTATAATTAAATTATAATGAAAATTATAATGTATAAATAAAAATGTATAAAAAATTATAAAGAATATATTTTATAATAAAATTATACATATATAATATAATATTAGGTCGTTAGCTAATAGCTAATAACATTGAGTTGTTGTTCTAGTCTGTTTTATTGTATTGTTACATATTTTATTATACATCTGATTACCTGTCACAAGTTTTAATTAAATTTAACAAGATTTATGCTAAAATTCAAAAATAAAACCTACTTGCAACTGATCGATGTAAGCATCCCATTGGCTGCCCAAAGATGTGCATTCAAGTAAGCACTGTATGTCGTCTCAAGACAGTACATAACATCGTAATCGCATTTACTCGTCAGAATTGGTACGTCTAAAACAACACACGATATAATTTATAATTTTCTCACAATAATTTGAGTTATAGTGTTTCAAACTTATACTCTAAATATAATCTGATTTGAATGTACACAGGAATGTACCATGTTACATATAAAATGCCTTTTGCATTTATGTAAAATAAACGTTAGAAATGCATTTCATATTATTATCTTCATGAGGTTTGAGAACTGCATCTCCATTCTGTTCAGGCTGAGCAGCCAAATATTCATGAGATTTTTTGCGTAAGGGGCCATTTTACTTGGTTAATGTATTAGGGGTCATTTTGTTAGGTTAGTATGTCTGGGTCTTTCTGTCAGGTTAATGTATACTGGGGAGTTTTATCGGGTTAATATATTCAGAGCAATTTATCATGATACCGATTAATACAATTTGGATTAATATATGTTAATAGTCTCAGTAAATAAATATATAAATATTAGGGAAAAATAATTAGTTCAATGCTAACCTTGATTGCAATGAATGAAAATGGTAATCTGCTCTAATATTGTGAGTAGAACTGATGCCTTTGATTTACAAGTTTGCATTGACAGAGTCAGGCATGTCTGGGCATCTACCGCTAAACTGAAATTGAAATTTTCCATTTGATTGCTTACAAAGTGGTGGCAAAGGATCAATTCCTAAGTGATATCATAGCGCGCTCTCTCCCTCTCTCTCTCTCTCTTTCTCTCTCTCTCCAATTTTACAAAAATACGATTAGAGATATAACTTATTAAAGTTATATCTCTAATCATATTTTTTTAAAGATTGGACAGAGAGAGAGAGAGAGAGAGAGAGAGAGAGAGAAAGAGATGGAGAGAGATAGGATGATGGTTTAAGATTGTGATGTACAGAATGATGCTTAATTCTACCTGCAGTAGAGTCCAAAGTCATTCTGGATTAAAGCCTCGAATGCCAAATGTACGCATGAATAAAATTGAAATTCATCGCATGGAGCTAAAACGCAAACGCGAAATCAAAACTGTACAAATTATGCAAAATTAAAATAAAATTCTACTAATTTTTATTCACTTATATTAAATTCAACTTAATTGAGTCCATTTAATGTTGTATAAATAGAATTTATACAACAAAAGATTGTAAACTATTCCGTACAGTAATACCATAATATTTTGCCCCGCAAAAATTGTCCAAAATGGGTTAAAATAACTTACGCGTAACGGTTGTCATGGCTTGGGTAGTTGTAACGTGTTGACCGGGTTTGGTTACGTTCTTGGGTGGCGTGGTTGCGGTTGTTGGTAGGCTCGGTACGTTGGTACAGATGAAGCTGACGAAGACGTCGACTGACACGACAGTTTTTTGGCATGACGGGTGGAAGCACATATCGACATTGGCATACGCTCTGATTATATGACATTTATAAAATGAGTTTATAATATGGAGTACAATATTATAAGATGTGTTTAGTATCTCGCCATCCGTCTATCCATCAATTTATTTATTATGCATCCATTTATCTATCATGTATCTACCTACCTGTCTATTTATCCATCCATTTATATATTATCTATCGTATATCTACCTATCTATTTATCCATATAAATATCCATCCTTACATCCATCCATTCATCCATGTATTTCTCTATAGAGCTATCGATGTATCCATCATTCCTCCTCATTCATCCACCTTTCTATCTTACGATCCATTAAAAATCATATTAGAAATCATAACTTATAAAAAATATGTCCTGGTATTTAAAAATGTGTAATTATGTCATGGAAAAAAGTGTTCACTTTATTCAAGTATAAATGTGGCTACGTAAGAAAAGTGTTCACTTAACTCACGTATAAAAGTATACACTTAATTCAAGTATAAAAGTGTCCACTTACGAGCAGACTTCAGCTGACAATCCCCCGGTTACTCCATCCCATAAAGTTGTTTGTAGGAAGACGCCCAAATTGTTCTTGAGACAAATGTAGGCGTCATACTCGCACGACTTAGGTGGTGGTGTTGGAGTGGCTGCAATCATAGATACATAAATAGAGATACATAACCTTTTTGAAAGTGAGGAACATAACCAGAAGTACATAACTTTTGGATACAACTAAAGCTTAACTCAGAAAAGTTACATTACCGGAGCTACATAACTTTTGGATATAACTAAAGCTTAACAACTTAGGAACACAACTAAAGATACATAACTTTGGTATATAACTACCGTAAGTGATATAGCTAATGAATCATAACTAAGAAACAAAATTAAGTACAAAACCATTTAACGTAAGTGATCACAGCTATAAGAACATAACCCACATAACACAATTGCAGTATACACATTCAATAAATATAATATAATAAATGCAATATAATAATTACAATAAATACAAAATCTGTGCAATGTTTAATCAAATTTAACCATTATTTATTCTGACCAACGTACCTGCATTGCAATTGACTGCAGTACGAACTTTCTGTAGAATAAGCAGAGCGATAGAGGCGTGCGAATTTGTACACATCGTTAAAATGGACTCCAAACACGTAGTCGAGTCTGTTGAAACTCTGCAAAGAAAAAAAGCCAGATTGTTGTAATTCGAGAATTTGTATTTATTCAAATGATCTAAACTGATGGAAATTAAAACAGTACTAAAATTACTAATTCCCAATTTTATATTTATGAAGAGTCTGGGGAATCGTTACTTGTAGGTACATATTTTGTGTCGAAAAGTGATTTTAATATAGGGCCAAGGCTGTAAATTGATAAGCCTAAATTAAATTTATAAAAACATTATACGATTTTAAGAAAAAACCAGTCACTAGAAAGGAAAATTATTTGCGGCGCTGCGTAAAGAAAAAAATGAGAGTTTGCTCATCACTTAATTTTTGCCACATTCAATTCACAAAGCTTCATGAAATAGATCTTTATGATGTGACATTAAACGACAAAGATAATACATAAATGATTTGAAGTAACTGAACACTTACTGGCAGAACATTCCAAAGTCATTTTTGACGAGATTATCAAAACAATCGTGAAGACAGAGGTAAACATCGAGTTCTGTACATTGAGCTGAAAATGGAACAAAGTAAAAATAAAACATCTGAGAAATTGGTTCGATAATACGGTAATCCAGACGTTAAACTTAACTTGCTGCACCCTTTAGTAAGACGCTTAAATTGACAGCTACATCTGAGACATTGTT
>JAQIXG010006240.1:0-10529 GCA_034700105.1 Oconnorella tubifera
ATGAAGAGATAGGAAGTTGCTAGCCCAGCATACTTAAGATTTTTCTTTTCAGCCGCGCTCTCAGATGCAGCACCCGCAGTTGATGATGTGGAGATATGCGAAGCAGCTAAAGTGTCAGCTACGGTTATGTCCCATATGAGGTTTTTACCACCCTGCCAGGGTATCAGTATCAATGAAAGGCCATTTGGATGCTTTCCATCCGTTCTTGACAAGCCAGATGGTTCCTTAATTATTATTATTATCATTTATTATTATTATTAACTTATTATTGAGGAGAAAAAAAAATCAGATTTGAAAGTCATACATTTATCCAGCAACAACAAAATGTCTAAAATATTTTAAAACAAATTTAAAAAAATCAGATTTTCTACAATAAATATACACTGAGGGCAGGAAGCACTGCGATGCTCCTTTGTGTTCTGTTGTTACAATTGTACTTAAACAAACGGCATTAGATAGAAGATGCATATAAATAAATCATGATTTGTGCCTATTGCTACTGTAGCATTAGACAGCATTGCTACACGCTTTGCTTTGACTTAACAATATTGTAAGACGCAGTGAGAAATTCTAATTTGCAAAAATCTTTTATAAGTCACATCCGCATAAACATTGACTCTATTCTTATTGAATGTAGATCATCGTCATCTGTTATTGAAAACAGTATGATCGCCACTGCAATGAAAACGCAAAGCATTTATGAAATTATATATAATTATTATCAATAGTTTTATTATACAATACTTCAATTCTTAATACAGTTTATAAAAAAACCTCGTACGATTTACTTAGAATGTAATAATACACGATTCCACACATATGCAAAGAAGTTTCTTTAACTCAAATTACTATGAAATATATTATATAATTTAAAAGAAAATCCACTCAATATCTGTTTTTTTACTAAACCAAATCGTAAGAATTGAAAGCAGCTGAAAAAATACGCAAAGATTGCAATAGAAACTTTCAACTTACTAGAAGTGCAAGATTGCAAGATAATAATAGACCACTAGACCAAAACAAACCATAAAACCAACTACGATATCAACCGCTTGCCAGGTGGCAGTTTTCTGTGAACAAATATACAACAAATGTATTAATTTTTTTAGCAATATACACAATATATATTATACATAATATCATTGAAGGAAAACTTTATGTTTTTTATAAATTGTGTCACGGCCCGTTAGAGAAGTGGTTAGAGCGCTGGACTTGAAATCGATAGGTCCAGGTTCGAATCCCGGTTAACTCACCATTTTCTCTAACTTGAAGCACCCTTTAGAAAGGCGCTTAAATTGACAGCTACGTCTTTGACATCGTTAATGCGGTAATCCAGACGTTAAACGTAACCTGAACCTTATATAATGTTAGAATCAATTAATAATCATGAATAATTAGACAAAATTCACAATATATATTATAATTATCTACATATAGTTTCCTTTTAAGTAAAAAGTTTTTCTTCAATGATATTCTGTATTGTGTACATTTTATAAAGATTCTATTCGAAAGATATATTTTGTTTTATTCATTAATTGCATAGTGCCTTTTATAAGTGACGCAAATAATAGATTCATAGAACAAACACTCACCTCCTGATCATGCTTCCAGTATCTTTCACAAGTCAAATATGAGCACAAAGAGTTATTCATTTTATCTGTAAAAAATACTATAAACATTTCACTAGTTCAAATTTTAATAGCAATTGTATTCAACTGAACGTAATGATACATATATTACATTACATTGTTAATTCTTTGTACATTATCAGGTTCATTAACAATTATTGCTAAGGTCTACAAATATATTTACTAATTTTCTTGCTATTATATACTATATAATTTACAATAAAATACAAATAACTGAAGAGAATTTATTTTAAAGTGGACTTTACAAAGAAGAGGTTTGCATTTATTTTGAGAAGAGCACTTAGAGTTAAACTAAAACTCACCGAATACTAACGAATAGTTTTCTGAAGTCAATTCTCTAGGAATACACTGACTGACGATATTCTGAAAACAAAATTTTACAATACATGCATTGCATACATTAAGCTGATGAACCTAAACTTTTATAAATGTGATTAATAAGTATAATGATGTTTAAACACATATAAATGTTATGAAAAAAAAATCTCGTTTCTTTTAAATAATTATATACCGATTCTAGTTTGAATATTTATAATTTCAAAATGTTATAATATTTCCAAACATTTCGTTTATTATATTCAATAATTTATTTGAAAAATGATACATAGTTTATTTGAGAAACAGTGATTATATGCTGGCTAGATTTTTTAAATTTAGATATTCTCTCCTTTTTCATTATCTTTCTATTCCATCATTTATAATTTGTGACTTTCACATTTTATCTTCGCTGAATGAAGATTTAACTATACTCTATATTATTGTATATTACATATATCTTGACATTAAAATTGTAGCAGAAACGAAATAATACAGAATGAACAATAGACTTAAACTTAAACTTTATTTAAACAGAAAAATAGAACAATATAAATAGAACATCTAAAAGAACAATGTGCCTAAAAACATTACAAATATAGAAACTAATATAGAAATAATATAAAAATTATAATATAATATACAAACTAATATAGAAATAATATAGAAAAAATATAAACTAATATAGAAATTATATAGAATCTGGTAAAACTGAAAGACAGTATAATAATTATAATATAGTATAATTATTATACTTTATACATTATAAATATCTAGAACTCAGTCAAATAAATTACCAAGCACTGTTTCATTAAGGCATCTATATTATTCTTCTGACACAAAGCAAAGTTCCAAAATGGTGCCAAAATCTTGCGACTAATTATATCACACCGCACCCAAGGACAGTAATCGGCAAGACAAATTAAACTTTCACCCTGTAGACAAAAAAAATATAAAAAGTTGACATTAAATTATTTAAATTATTTATCTCAAATTATTCTCACTGACTATTACATTAAATATTAAAATGCAGGCTAATTTCAATAAAAAAAGTTCCAGTTAAATTCATTGCTAGTTTACAACATGTCATTAACTAACTTTTTTGTGCTGATGTGACATTGAGCATTAAACAAAGAAATAAAGCATTATACTTTCATGATACTGCCTTAGAACCTTGACACATTTTAGTGAAGTGGTAAGTGCAAAAGACAGCAAAGCAAAAGTTCGCTATTTGAGTCTTACTATATGACTCATTTCATTAAATTCTGAAAAGCTTCAAAGCTAACACATCAAAACTTTAACAATTATTTGATTTACAAAAACAATAATTACCTCTGCAATTTCTACAGGATGCTTCCTATCCATGTGTTTGTCAAGATAAAATGAATCGTAGAAAGCTTTTCCACAAAAGTGACAAGTCCATCTAGTAGAGGAGCCAGAGCTGTACATTTCTTGTAAACCGTACCAGTTGCTTTTTGCATCGAATGGACATTGTGATGGAATCGTTATATCATGGGCCGTGTAAATTGGCTCAACAGTCTGTGAAAAAGATACAAACAATTCTCAAATTAAAATAAAGCACAAGTTTACAAACCAAAGTATGATAAATATAAAATTTCTTGATCTTTTATATCGTTAACAACAAATAATTTCTTAAAGCATTGTTAAATGAACGCCATATATTTTTTATTTATATTACGTTTACTTATAATGAATTTTTACAATATGATCTTAAGATTAATTAGTAATTTTTTCTATGTTGCACTTTCAATAGCATTATTAATCACGATATAGAAATAAATAAATGACTCAACAATAAAAAAAGTTAATATTTAAGAAGTTAATAAAAATTGACACTATTAAGCCAATACAACCAGAACAATTTTTTTTTTAAATTTAAGCCCAAATCAAAATGAATCCAAAGAACAAACTCAACGCTCATCATTTAAGCCTAAATTGTAAGATCATGATCATCCATTTATATAATAGATCATCCGAAAAATAGCATTTATATAAGAAATCATTCTATGTAGAAAAAGCTTTGGAATAAATGTGAAGCTGAACCTGTTTAAAGAATCTTTGTACAATTCTCGAAGTGTCCCTGGAACACATACCACTCACTGGGCCAATCAGAAGTAAATCATACAGCTAGAAATTAAGAAACCAAACTGAACACCATTGATTAGATATTTTATAACATTTTCCAATAAGACAATGATTGCTAAATTATACCGAACGATGAGTTTTGTTGATTTTCCTTCAAATCAAAGAAAAATTAGTCCAAAATCGTATTAAACGTAAAATATTTAAATTAATATTTGAGTTTAATTAAAGATATTTTAAATATCCTAAAGATATAAAATCTGCATTGCTCTTACCCAAATAAGAAAGAATATGACTCCAGTTAGCATAATATCACAGTAGACCCTTATTGGACATCAAATCTATTCTATCTTAGAATATAAATAAATTACTTTATTATAAACACGCTTAAATTTAAACATTAAAATATTTTATTTAATGAAATATTATTTAAATTAATTTTTATAAATTAAAACATAAATAAATAAAGTAAAAACAACTAATTTATTACTAATTATTACTAATTTGTTTTTAATTAATTAATTATTTTTTATTACTTAATTAATTTTTTATTAATTAATTATTAATTTATTAATTAATTTATTAATTTATTTATCCCCCGGTGCAGCGGGGGAATGCAGCGGCAGTGCTGGGAACTTTTGGGACAGTTTCCCAAGACACTTTTTAACTTTTAAATGTGTAAATATTTGAACGTGCTTGTGCAAACTATTAACTCTCTGTGTACTGTAATTAATTAATTAATTTTATTTAATTAATTAATTAATTAAATTAATTAATTTTAATTAATAAATTATTACTAACTTGTTTACATTTATATACGCACTAAATACAGAATAGTTTCTTAAAAATGATCATTTTTATAATCATTTCAAAACGCTCGGCGACAGTTCATAACACGAATCTTAACCCGAATACCAAACATAATTGCATCCAATTATGTTTGGTATTCGAATTATCTCATAAAAGTGTTAAATAGTAAAATAAGATTTGTATTTAATAATTTTTGTATTACAGGTGAATTTATAGAGAATTAAATAGTATCGATATAAAAAAGTCAAAATAAGATTTATATTTAATAATTTGTTTGTATTATAAGAGAATTTATGGAGAATTAAATAGTATCGACATAATATAGCGATTTTGTTCTGTTGTTATCCTGAGTAGACGAAAATACGGCGGGTTAATGATGGCAAGCAAAGCATGGACACAAAATATAGAAAGTAAATATATGTCTACTTGTACGTCTAAATGTCTCTCTGATTGTCTCTCTAAATGTCTCTCTACTTGTACGTCTAAATGTCTCTCTGATTGTCTCACTAAATGTCTCTCTACTTGTACGTCTAAATGTTTATGTAATTGTTTGTCTATGTGTATCTCTACTTGACCGTATAAATGTGTAATTGTTTATGTAATTGTTTGTCTAAGTGTCTCTCTATTTGTCTGTCTAAATGTCTGTCTAACTGTTTATGTAATTGTGAATCTACTGGTCTGTTTACTTGTATGTCTACTGGTCTTTACGTATTAGTTTACTTATCTGTCTATGTAGTAGTCTAGTTATTGGTTTTCATGTCTCTTTATATGTTTATTTGTCTACTCTTTTTACCTATCTGACTACTTGTCTGTCTACTTCCTCTATCTATCTGTCTACTTTTCTGTCTACTTCTGCTGTCTATCTGTCTACTTGTCTACTTCTGCCATCTATCTGTCTACTTTTCTGTCTACTTCTGCTGTCTATCTGTCTACTTTTCTGTCTACTTCTGCTATCTATCTGTTTATTTTCTGTCTACTTCTGCTGTCTATCTGTCTACTTGTCTGTCTACTTCTGATATCTGTCTACTACTGCTGTGTATCTTTTTACTTGTCTGTCTACTTCTGCCATCTATCTGTCTTCTTTTCTGTCTACTTCTGCTGTTTATCTGTCTACTTTTCTGTCTACTTCTGCTATCTATCTGTCTACTTTTCTGTCTACTTCTGCTGTGTATCTTTTTACTTATCTGTCTACTTCTGCCGTCTATCTGTCTACTTTTCTGTCTACTTCTGCTATCTATCTGTTTATTTTCTGTCTACTTCTGCTGTTTATCTGTCTACTTGTCAGTCTACTTCTGCTACTTATCTGTCTACTTGTCTGTGTAATAATTCTTATTTCCGGTATAATTTAATAATATTACATAGGAATAGAACTTGAGACTAGAGAGTGACATGGGGACGGTTACCGCGGTATTACCGCAGTAATACCGTGGTAATGGGGAGTAATCCTCAGGATATTACTCTGACTCCATTACCGTGGTAATGGAGTCAGAGGTGACGGTAATACCGCGGTAATGGAGTCAGAGGTAGCGATAATACTGCGGTAATGGGGATAATAGATAATAGCGCTTGATGTTCAGTCACAGAAGTAGAAATGATTGAAATGAATGACATGGCAGCATTCAAATGAATGACTCAATAAGCTTATTTAGATACTATTGCCTATTGTAAACCGTTGTACATCAAATGTTTCTTGTAGTTATAGTCTTTCTTAGGTTTTTTAGTTAGCTTAAAATTTGGTAATATAAATTTACTTGTAATCTGCGGGGGTTGGAGTGGGGATGGGGAGAAAACCTGCGGGGATGGGGTGGGGATGGGGAGAGAATCTGCATGGATGGGATGCGGATGGGGAGAGAGTCTGCGGGTATGGGGTGGGGATGGGGACAAGCTAACAAATGCGGGGTGGGGATGGGGACAAGATCCTGTCCCCATGTCACTCTCTACGTGAGACTAACAAGTTGAACAATTTTATTTTTAGCTAAACTGAATAAAAACTAACGATTACACAATCGCATCTATTTTGTATATATATTATATAATTTATTATTTTTTATTATTTGCTTTTTTAGACAAACAAACTTTATTAAGATCTTGCTGTTACATTTTGATCAGCGAGGGGAGTCAGGGGGGAGGTGGATCTTGTTATTTTGCATCCTCTATCTTTTTTCTGATACTTCACTCAATATATACAATTTTTGTATTTATATTAACTAGCTTATTATTTATTTCAAGTCGTGTATTGTATCAATTATATTTTTAGGATTACAGAAAGAAAAAAGATGCAAACTAAAAATAAACAAGTTTCTGGAAGTTGCTAAAATATGCGATGCCATTGGAGAGTCGTATTCATCTGTAGGTTAGTCGCTTGAACTTCGTTCTGTTTGCAAATAAAAATCATATTGTTACAAAGATAAATTAAATTAAACTACGATAAGAGTTGAACATTCAATAGTCGCTGCGTATCTACACGCTTCATAATATGTTGCTAATTAGAGTTCTTTTGCGCTGATGTGACGTTAAACAAAAGCAAATGTAAAAATTCTTGAAACGGAAACTATTGAATGAATTTATTTCATTTTTTTAAAGAGGTTTTACATTTGACCATTGTGATCTATTGACTCGGTTCTTAATTGTTTAATTATACGGAAGATCAGATGTATCACCGAATACAATTCGGCGAAACAGATTTTATTCAAAATACCTTTAACAGTGAAAAATTTAATTTTTTATAATATTTAAAATTTTATAATACCTGAAAAACTTTAATTTTATTCCATATAAAATTTTGAATTCAAATAAAGTTTGCGTCATTGCGATTCAGCCGGTTTTTTTTCCTATACAGGACGCTATGAGGATGCAATTGAGGAGCACAATCTCGCGCTCTTTTATTACGAAACCCTCCACGATGTTGTCGGTGTCGCTGTGGCCCATCGTCATATCGGGGAATGCCTTAGCGAGATGAGTGACTACCACAAAGCTGTGCATCATCACTTGTTGTACGTAGAACTCACTAGCGCGCATGGTATCGTCATTGAGCGACAGAGAGCATATGCCACATTGGGTCGCACACATTATCAGCATGCAGAGCGCAGCGCAGGTGACACGTGTGTGGTTAAGGAAGCGCTGGAAGCCGCAGAAAGCGCTTTTACAAAAAGTTTGGAAGTGTGTCGGAGTTTAAAGAAGAATATAAATGTTGTGGAGTATAGGGAAATGAAGGCGAGGTTACTTCTCAACTTCGGTAAGAGTAATCGACTTAATTGTTTATAGATCTTATAATATATTCTAGTTAGAGAATTATTTAATGTTACTTATTGGCTCGATGTACTCTGGTAGCGAGGTGTTTCATTGGGTAGGGCATTTTGCTGTGTTTATGTGTATTGTTAATTTATCTTGCCATCATATATAGAGATGGGCTTGATATATGTAAAAATATACTATGTAGATTTTGTTTTGTGTAGACCTGCTTGTATTATTTATAAATCTGTATGTTTATCATTCTTTTTCAGATAGATTATAATTTTGCATCTTTATTTAAGTATTGGAATGGATTGTATATAGTTTATTTTTTTTCTTGTATTATAATAATTACTCTGTCTATATAAAAATTTATTAAGAATATCTATTTGCTGACATGGATGGTTTACAAGCTAAAAATATTGTTACATTTATTATAAATATCTTTATAGATTTTCATCTGGAACAAAAATTGGTTAAATCTTTATATTATATGTAATTCAAAACAAAATTTATTTATTGCAATTGATTATTACTAGTTAAGTATTGTACACTTTATTTTTTAATATAAAACCTGTCACTAAATACTTTCTGTGCTGATGTGACATTACATTACGGAGAAATAAATTGATGGATTCTTTTATACATTCTACAATAGGTCTGATATATGATTGCCGTGGTGATGTGAAGCTGTGTTCTCAATACATCAAACATGCCATGAGAATTGCCAAGTACGTTTATTTTAAATTATAAATTGACATTGTGCGTACATGCTTTGTGAGTTTGTATAAGAGAGATTTTGTTTAAATATTGAAATAGTATATATTCACATCTTTAATTGTACTTACAATTAGTTAATTTATACTGTATTGGAATATAACATTCACTTTAGGAAAGTTTAGGAAAATATTTTCTTCGTTATAATTTTATTTTTGTGTAGAAAGCAAAATTTAATTGAGGAGGTTTATCGTTGTCAGTACAATTTGGGCACCATGTATTTGCGTACAAATGATCTCAATGAAGCGCGGGTATTTATCGATGGAGCAATTTCATCGGCTGAAGCAATGAAAGATAAAATATCCGAAAGAGAAGCTCTGATCATTAAAAGCAGAGTATGTAGAATATTATTCTGTAGTTCCATTATATATGATCATATTGAGCCAAGGAGAAAAGAAGTTTTGCATATGCAGCAAGTTTTGTTGCTCATTTTATGTGACTCTGTAACCAGTTCTGATAGATATCCTGATTTTAACAAGCAGTTTTAGTCACAGAGTCTGCAGTATTGCAGAATTTTCTTTTTTCTAAGCTGAAACTGGTACTCCGTTCACTGATCATAAGAGGTTGATGGCCGAGTCAACCATTAAAGATTAGGCATAAGGGTTGAACCAGGGTATCTCTGGCTTAAGATGTTTTACTTCCAAACCATTTTTCTTTGTGTCTTTTAATAATACAAATCTTTGACATTGTTTTGTAATAATTGACAATTTATATTGTATATTTACTCAATTGTGTTGTAATAAAAGGCCTTTTATTTGGTTAACTTACAGTAATTTACATTGATTTTCAAGTATGTTATGATAAGATTCTTTTTCGATGAATATAGTCAGTAAATTATTTATTCAAGTCAAGACTGAGCGGTAATGAATTGCTGACATTTACGGTACATTTTGAAATTTGTATGAAATTTTTCTGTAGCTTTGCCTGCTAGTGGGAGATTTTTCTTCCGCTAAACGCGGTTTGTTGAAAGTTTTTAAATCTAAAGAAAAACTGGATGAAGATGAACAATGCAGAATTAGTTCTATATTGAAGGCTGGTCAGTGTAACAGAAATTATTTTTTTGTTGTTTTGTGAGTGAATTGGATGAAGCTTTGGAGTATATTTACTGGATAGTTTGTAATAATCTTTTCTGTGAACTCTTTTAGTTTTACAATAGTACAATTAATATATTATTTTTTTTATTTATTGCGCGCAATACAAATAATAACTGTTGAATGTACTGTTTACTTAATTTCTGGAACTAAATATCCTTCTTGTGCTGCTGTGCCGTTAAGCGACAAACAAATCCTTTAAACCTAAGTTACTTCTTTTATTCTTATAACTCCTGCAATTACATCTTGTAATGAAGCTACAAACTTTTAAAATAATAAGTTGTGTGAAGGCATTTGTTGACGAATTTTATATTAACTTTTGTATATGAACTGTCTACAAGTGACAATATAATATATTTCATTTAATAAATAAACTGATGTGTGTGTAAATCATAATATTATTTCAATGTTTTCTGATAAGCTGTTAAGATGTTGAGACTGCAGAGAATTATAGAAGAGACATCAGCAGATGATATCAGTTCATTGATGAAAGAGTACGAGAAGATGGCAGACACGGCTGTTGATTTAGAGCTGTACGAAGTAGCTCTTAGTT
>JAQIXG010006241.1:0-10529 GCA_034700105.1 Oconnorella tubifera
ATGATTTTTGTGAGTTGAAAAAAGATAAATCTTCTTTTATTTCAAAAGATGATTTTTTCTCTGTTGAGTTAGTTGATCATATTTTAAATAAACTAAAACTTGGTAAAGCTGCTGGTGTAGATCATTTAACTGCTGAACATTTAAATATTGTCATCCTATTGTCATCCTATTATTGTTATTGTTCTTGTAAAATTATTTAATCTAATGTTATGCTTTGCTTATGCTCCTAATGCTTTTGGAGTAGGATTAACAATCCCTGTACCTAAAGTTAATCATTGTTCCACCACTGATGATTATCGTGGTATTACCATTAGTCCTATTATTTCAAAAATCTTTAAACATTGTCTTTTAATTAGATATAATTCTGTTTTGTTTAGCTCAAATAGTCAGTTAGGTTTTAAAACGAATACTGGGGTTAATCATGCAATATACTCTGTTAGAAAAACTGTTGAGTATTTATTGAACGTGACTATTGTTAATCTATGTGATATGTCTAAAGCATTAGATAAAATGAATAGATATGCATTATTTATTAAACTTTTACGACGTAACTGTCCATTAAATTTTATTAATCTTTTGGATTGTTGGTATGATAAATCTACCACCTGTGTCAAGTGGGGCAATGTTATTTCTTCATTTGTTGCTTACATTTGAATTTGGCAGTTTTAGAGGTTCCGTTTTTGGTACAGTCCGAAACTCAGAAACTGTAAAACGTCATCATTTTCTAGTAGAAGCAGAATGATTTGAAATTAAGAGCTATAAATGGAACTAAAATGATTTGACTTCTGGAAGTAAAATTATAAGTAGAAAGATTTTTAGAAACTAGAACTAACTATAAGTAAAATGATTCATTTCGGACTAGAATAATAAATAGAACTAAAATGATTCGTGCAAGTAATATTACATTGATTGTCTGAAGTTATTTGCCAAAAAAATGCTTCAAATTAGCAGTTTTAAGAATGACCTGAGCTCCTGCTTTTCACAATAACTTTCGGTTCTTACAGATACTATCACTAAATGTTTAAAAGCTAATAATATATATTCAGATTGTTTTGTATTGTAGGCCTATTCAGCGTGTGTGATTATTGATGCATGTTGATTTGCTTTTGTTTAATATGCCATGGATGAAGAATAATTCATTAAGATTTAAACTAAAGTATAATATAAGATCACAGTGCACTACAATACTAAGGAAGTGCACATAGGTGAAAGAATGAAAAGTTATTTTGATAACATTATGATTCTACGGCTTAATCTAAGCATTCATTTAGAAGAAATAGCTACTCTGACGTGTTATTTAATAACGTTTATTGGATTTAGCATCTATAATATAAATACATTTAATTTTTTTACTTTCCTATATCATTGCAAAATGCCTTTTTACATATTACGCTAATTTAAGTCACCTTTCTATATTGTTGTTTTATATTATATTTCACTGTTGATTTACTCTTATCATATTTATTTTTACTTTTGCTGACAGCTGATGTATATAGTCTCAATAATAGAGTTTCTATCTAAGTTAGTTATGTTATCAAGACAGTCTGGTAATCTGATAATGACAGGTCAATATAAGATGCTTTATGATGCAAATATATAAACCAGTATGAACAGAGAGTGGGTTGCAGCAATGATTATTAGCCTAATTTCTTTTGTTATATAGCACTTTCAGATCTCTGATAGCATTAGTGCTAAATTATCGTCTTGTGTATATTGATTTAGGGTCTATGTTGTAACTGAAACAAATTTGGACCTATAATTACAGGAGTAAGTCGTGACATTTGTAATGAAAAATGAGGTCTCACAACGTCAGACTTTTTTAAACTTTTTATCGAGGATGTGGGAAGAGTATAAATATATATGTATAAAATATATAAAATTTATTACGTTTATTTTCAATCATAGGAGACTGCAGCACAACAAATATTGACAAAGCCCCTCACAATCTATTTACTAGTTTTTTCGTGCTACAATTATTATAGGTTTGTTCTATGTAATAGAAAGTATATTATACTTAATAATTAATTAATATAATGATAATTACTGAAATGATTAACAATAAATATATTGTTATTTGTAGAGCATATGTTCATTTAAAAATACAACAACAATAATTATTATTATGCTTGATATCTTCTCAAATAATGCATGTTTAAAAATTAATTTCATTGTGCGTATTTGCTGTTCTTATGATCCAAACACTCCATTGTTTTTTTTAATGAATCGTGATTAAATGAGAGCTTTTTAAACAATTTATTTTAATTTCAAACTTTTTAAAATATATTATTTTGCCACCCCTCATAGCTGGCGGATTCCAAAAGCCACTTTTTATTCCACCACAAATCACTTGCATTGGCAAATTTACATTCAGTCAATAACTTGTAATTACTGCTTAGATCTGATAAGTAAAGTTTTATTATACTTTGGTATTAATTATATCACATCTATAAATATGAAATGTATACATATATGCTTACAAGCATATATAAATAGATCGATGACGATGATTATCGTGCATTGTCTCGCTTTTAAATTTCTCGAATACTTTTAATTTTTGAAGTGAAAAAGAGTAACGTAGTAATATGAACTAAAATTTAGTTTACAATTATATCAGAAGCTAGGCATCGTATATTAATAACCAATAACCAATAAATATAAATGAAAACACTTATTTATTGTACGATTTTGCTTTTTTATTTATTGGCTTATTTACATTGTTGTGATCTTACAAATTGGTATGCTTTTAATTAAAATTTTGAAACTTGGTTTAATCTCGGTAAACTAGAATGTTTATGTCTCCATATATGTAGGAGTCTCAATAGCATGCGTCTTGATTTCAATAATAATTAGAAATTTGTCAAGGACAAATCTTACAGGACTCTTATGAAGCGATCCTTGATGAGATTTGCAATGCAGTGTTGTCAGGTCATTGGATGTTTCATTTTCATTGTCGTCATATGCCAAGGTAATAATTAAATTTAATAATTATTAGGTAATAATTATTCTTTTAACTAATAGTTTTAGTAGAAATTGTATTCATAAAGCTCACTAGTAATGACATTATGATATTATCGTATAATTCATATAATAACATGAAAAAATACTGTTGTATAAAGATCTTACTTGTTTTCAAAGAGTTTATTTAAGTTTCAGCAATACGGCTGTAGCAGTAAATTTCTGCAAGCTTTAAATGTCCCCCTCAGAATTATCTTAGTGTTCAGGAGTTGATGGGTTGATAGGTTGAGGCATAGGTTGAATGATTGGTTAAGGCATAGGTTGAAGCATTGGTTAAGGCATAGGTTGAAGCATTGGTTAAGACATAGGTTGAAGCATTGGTTAAGGCATAGGGTTATAAATAGGAATAGGTTGAAGCATAGGTTAAGGCCTAGATAGAGCCATAGGTTGAACCAAGGTGAAGGCATAGTTTGATATATAAGTTAAGGCATGGTGATTTAGGGCATGGTGATTTAAGGCATGGTTATTTTAGGCATGGTCATTTAAGGCATGGTTATTTAAAGCATGGTAATTTAAGGCATGGGCATCTAAGGCGGAGGTTGAGGTGGCTTAAATTTGTATAAAAGGGAGACGAATTTGTTGGATTTGCAGGATTCGAATATTCGAGCATTCGGGCACTCATTGGGAGCGAAACTTTGAAATTATTGGGATTTGAGGGAAGTTTGACTGAGTTTTTTTATTGATATTTTAAACAGACGTTATATTATGAAGTTATAAGATACTGAAATCTTATTATGTAATTGTATTGAAGTATTTACTTGATTGAAACGTATTGTAATGAATTTATGTAATGAATCTTATGAAGTCTTGTAATGTTATGAATAACTTGTAATGAATCATATGAAGTCTTTCTTGAAAACAATTAATACTAATACTACTCGAAATCCCGAATCTTGCAGAATATCTACTAAGTGGGCATAACTTCAAAATAATTAATGCGTATAGAAATAGCAAATGATTAGAGATTAACACAAACAACAGACTCATTATCCGCTACTGATTCTAGCAGAGATCTCGCCGTTTTGGCGTACAAAGTGAGATCCCAAGTACCTCTCGCTATTTTAGATACAACACGTAGAGATAATTTATATAAATAGAAACGAATAGAGATTGGAAATATTATATCTCAACTAAAGTTTCCAAATTAGTATACATTTTTGGAAAAAAAATGTTTTTAGCTGACTTTTGAGTTATTGCTGGCTGTGGTCTATTTTTAACTTCTAACATTTTTGGAGAAATTCAAATTTCGAGAAATTTTTTCCTTTGGAAAAATTAAACGGTTTGTTAGGTCAATTCTTCAGATTCATGAATTCATTGAAATTGAGTTGAAACTGAGCTATTAGGTTAAAAGTTCAACATAAGAACAAAAATGTATTATAAAAGGCCTAGTAAGTTCTATTATTTATATTCCTAAATTTGTTATTATAAAATTGTGTACAGGTCGCGTTGTTCTCGATGAAACTACAAAAGTTGTTATTCAGCCTGATCCGTCAGTTTACTACTATTTCTATTTCGAAATTTTGTATTAATTAAAGAATTTAAAACAAAAATTATATTTAAAGCGTTTTTTGTTTTAGATTCGCAGTTTGTCTTTAATTATTATTTTTATTTTTAAATAATGTATTCCAAAATGTTACATTTTTGATTTAGGCGTACTCATCTTATTCTATAGAGAGATAGTAGTGAAACAAAGTTAGGCGTATGACTGGATACCAAAAATGCAAATATTATTTGTTTATTGCTTCTTTTTGTTTGCGCAGAAAATTCGTTCATCAACCATCTTCAGACAGCTTTTTGGATTCCAATCAAATCTGCATCAGTCATCGCGAGATGGCACTGTTCAAATGTTTCAAAAATTCAGTAAAGGCTCTCGCAACTAAAAAGAACTTAACAAGTTCAGTCTTACACAGTAATTTGTTTGGAAACGATCCAAAGTCTTTCATAAATGCTCGCCTAGAAAATCGTAGAAGCTTAAAACTTTTACTATGCCGGCTGGCAATTTGTGCTAGAAATAATTCAAATTCAGCTACAGATAAAACTGATTTTTTAAAGGACAATGACGATGAAGATAACTTCATCTCTAAATTTACAGATCTTGATGATAAAACGAGCGAGAAATTGTTGTATAAAAATGCTGTTTTTAAAACTACTGATTTACCCGATATGCTGG
Source organism: Oconnorella tubifera (assembly GCA_034700105.1). Lineage (NCBI taxonomy): Eukaryota > Metazoa > Annelida > Clitellata > Enchytraeida > Enchytraeidae > Oconnorella > Oconnorella tubifera. The sequence goes on from JAQIXG010006241.1 coordinate 5,186, forward strand.
TTAAAGCAACAGTTGAAAATGTTTCTTCAGATCAAAAAACTATAATTGCTCAACAAAAAGTTGAATCGGATGGCGAAGCATTAAAAAGAGGAATCTTTTTGTATGATCTTTGCATGTACAGATGCGAGCAAAACCACACGCGAGGCACTTTGGAGTATGTACATTGTGTGACTAAGCATAGATGTAAATGAGGACTGTTTGTAAGAGAGAATATAATTAATAGTACATGTTCTATATGATTATAATCGATCATGTGTTTTTGGTTGTCTATTTTACCAAAATATTACTAACTACAGATTCTGTATCTTATAAAGTTCTGAACTTCTGAATATTTAGCATTTGCTAAATTTCATTAATAAGGCCTACCTACTGAGGATTGATTAAAAATTAGAATGGCATTCATAAAACAGCTAAAAGATGTAATGCCATAAAGTCAATATTCTAGGAGAGTCAATCAAATTTTACACTAGACTTCTGAATTAAGATGTAGCGAAATCTTGTAATTTAATAACAGTTGCAATATTACAGTTACAAAAATTTATAATTGGAAGTTAGCATACAGAGCTTTTGTGAATTATTAATGTTATATCTTATTAATTAATAATTGTTATTTAATATCGATGGCATTTTTTTTGGCAAACAATGACAAATGAATACAATTATTTATAATATGAATGATCATACTTCGAATGTAAAATTTATATCATAGGAAAACTGTTATATAGACACATCTGTGCAATTTAAATCTGATATTTTCATACATTATCATAACAAAATTGGTCCTACAAGCATTTATAGTTATTGGAAAATTTAATAAATTATTATTAAGCAATTTACTAATCAATGTATTGACTAAAATTAATTAGATTATCAGAAGACAATCGGAATATTTGAAAACATTTTGTCAAAAAGATCAATAATATAAGAAGCAGGCCAGTGCTGATATAAAAATCTTTCGACAATAATACATTGTAGAAAGATTCTATCAGAATTGAACAAGATAAATGTTCATTTCTTCGCTTTTTCCGCTTCCTTTTTCGCTTGATCCAATTCTGAAAAAAATACAATTGTAAAGTATTTTGTTCTTCGACTAATAATCTTAAGACATAATTTGAGGATCTATAAAACAATATCTATAAAATCTATAAAGCCGTATTATTCAAATTCTTAGAATAAAATTTATTAATTGCAGAAAGAAGCTATAATGATTATCAGATTAGGCGATCTGAGAAAAAATATACAGTCCTTCTTCCTAGTAAAGTATGGATAGAACATTTAAGAAACTTAACTGCAAAAAATAAACAATTTTCAGTGTGTAAAATCTTACTAAAGTATAGAAAATAATTTTAAAATTGAAAGGATCATAAAAAGTTCTTAAGAATAATTGTAACTATAAGAAAAATTCGATCCCCACTGAAATGAGTGTCAGAATATCTAGTTTCCCATATATCATGCAGTTTTTAATGAAATTTAAATCTCTGTATACTTTGTACCTTCCTTGCTTGGAAGTGGATTTTTCTCCTTGGTCTCAGTTTTCTTCAGTTGTGTCTTGTTAAAAGATTCAACTTCCGAAAGATCTATTACCAGAGAAATAACTATAGGCCTATATATTAAAACGTGTATACAGCAAAACATAGTGATCAAATGAACGAAAATACAAGTGCAATAAAAATCATATTAATACATTTGATTAATATAATTTTTAACTGATACGTAAGTTATAGCTGTCACTATAGAGTTACTGTTGTAATATAGAAGTATTTCGGAAATATATAATACGCATATTTCTAATATTAAATTGCATAGTTGTATTTGCCTCCTAGTCTAGCTAAGATAATTAATACAGTAACGGAACTACTAGCAAAATGTTATTGAATATCACACGAAGGTATACTCTAGTTATGATTACCATCAAAACAATAATTATAATCAATTTTTTAGTCATACGGTATAAGTAATAAGCAGCATACATAAGCTGTAATGTGCTTTGCGCAGAAAAACACGAGAAAACACCATTCAACAGTAATTAGACACATTATTTATTACCAGGATACAGAGTTTGACTTATTCTTTCATGTAAATAGCAAATGCAGTATTTATGACAATTATAGTACTATACAATATATAATGTCTTCAGCCAAGTTGGATATTATTGCGTGCTGTGATGAAAGAAAGAAAATAGTAGTTACATTGAATGAAAAGCGATATCACGATATTATCAGAAAAAGATTGAACAAATAATATTTTTCTTTTCATCATTCTATAAAGTCTTCGATACACTGTTATATAACATCTGTGTAGTATTTACAATGCTCCATCGTTATAATATTGATTCACTCTTGTCTTTGCTAAGAACCAAGAGCATTACAATTAAGAATACAAATCGTAAAAGCTTCTGTTGGTCATATATTATATATTACATGATCACAATATTATTTTCTGAGTGCTCTACCATCATGATGCAAACGGCGCAAAAAAACTATTCCTATAGGAATTATAGATGTTATAAATTTTGCGTAATTATGTTTTCATAGACTATAATATCTCGAAGCCATCATTCACAGTCATCATATCTTTGAGGAGTTTTCATTCGTCTAAAATAATATTATATACGTAATAACATTATCAGATCAAGAAGGTACACAAATACACAAATACTAACAAAGTAGCAAAAGTGACGTATCAAAGTTTTGGGGAATCCTTGTATGGATCATCGGTGATGGCCCCCTTCCATTTCAAGTAGAAACGTTACTGCATCAAAGACCCTTAATTTTGGGTCAAAATTTACCCGATGAGCTTTTTTAACATGAATAATGAAAGCATAATTTCGTTGATTTAGGCTAGTGGCCACATTTGTTGAAAGATAATTTAAACTAAACAAAGCACTGATTACGAGCGATAAGCCTGCATAGTAATTCTAATAGTTTAATAATCCACTTGCACGCTGTTTAATTATTAGAATTAGAAAAATGCAGTGGCGTAACAACCTGACCACAGGCCCCACAGCAAGCTTTTGCACGCGGGCCCAATAGTCATCTCTGTTGAAACCAGTTTCAACACTGATGATCTTTTTTTAGTTATTATTCTTTTTTGACACACTTTCACCACGCAAGCTTTATACAATATTACCATTCTAATTGAAACTAATAGCCTGGTAAATAATTGCTCACTGAAATTTTTGTTATTTTGAGTCGGGCCCGGGACCCCCCAACACGCCCGAGCCCCGCAGCATTGCTGTAGCTGCTACCACGGTAGTTACGCCACTGAAAAAATGGTTAGGGATGCAAATGGTGAATGGTTTACAATATATGATTAGTTCATGAGATGTATACTTAGATGTATATTTATATTTACAATATATAATTAGTTAATGAGATATATAATTAGCCAGTTAAACAAATTAATTTTAGCTAATTGATGCGGTTGATTTAATGCCTAGTTTTAAAAAAGCTTGTAATTAAAACGAAGATTACTGTCAAGTTGGCAGAAGCTTTTTTAAAAAAAAGATCAGAAAGAATCAATGTACACAAAACAATTGACGAAGGATGCTAAACAGCAATTAAACGATGATAGTTATTACACGTGATATAATTATCCAGGATAATTTATAAACAACCAGCAATAATAAAAGAAAAATAAAACAATTGATACTTTTTTACATTTATGTAGGCTACTTTTGTCTGTTTATAACTTTCTTTTATTTATAAGCGTAAAAATAAATCAGGGAATTGATAATTATTTTGGCAATGCTACTTCGGGACAACGTTATACTCTAAGCGAAGTTATTAGAGAAATAAAACATTGACCGGATTAATTATAAAGTAAAAAAACAATAAATATGGTTAAATAATAAAACAGTAAAGAGTTCATTGCACTCGTTCATTATTCTTCGTTGCATTATTTTACAAAACGATTTGATATAAATGCAACGTACTCGTTTTCTTTTGAATATTTAATGTGCGAACTATAAAAGTAAACTAAGTCTTGAAAACTGAAATTGAACGTAACTGATCCTGTCAATTAACGTCTTTGTTAACGTCAAAGCGTTGTTAAGTCTGGCATCGCCGAGAAAACTTCATTGTCCCTTCTGCTTTTGAACTGATTGCGCCACGAGCACGGATTAAGTATGCGAGTATTTAATTTCTCTAATCCACAAACTTGAACAGGTAAAAACTGCACTTGCGGTTAATGTCGCGCCTGCGTGTTTTACCTCTTCTAACCCAACTTAAGTTTACCAAACTTATCGCCACGCCCTTTATCAGGCGCACAACGCGACGGTTAATCCATTTTATAAACGGCTTACTTGGGACGACTGGTCTTGTCGTGGATTCAATTTACTTATTCTCAGTGTCTGGAACTAAACAATCTTATTTAACTCTACTGCTCTTTTCTTTTGTCTTACCAGGATGCCAGAAATGAAACAGCTCGAGTATTAGATAGAGTGAGGGGGGTTATTAAGGTTATAATTTATGAGACCTATTTGTTTAATTTGGGTACCAGGATTATAATTTAGACCAAGTGTAATAGTCTAATATTAGGCCTATGATGACTATATGTTATCATATAAGCTATTATATTATAGGCCTATTAATAACTGAATTGTTTATATACTATGCAGTATATAATATTATAAGCTTATTGTTACGTACAAATGTTGCAGTGTAGACCTTAATGTTGCGTACAAAAGTTGTGTACAAAAGTAGCGTACAAAAGTTGCGTACAAAAGTTGCGTACAAAAGTTGCGTACCAATGTTGCGTACAAAAAGTGCGTACTAATGTTGCGTACCAATGTTGCGTACTAATGTTGCGTACAAAAGTTGCGTACAAAAGTTGCGTACTAATGTTGCGTACAAAAGTTGCGTACCAATGTTGCGTACCAATGTTGCGTACAAAAGTTGCGTACTAATGTTGCGTACAAAAGTTGCGGTATTATAGTTGCGGTATAGGCCTATGTTGCGTAGTGAAGTTGCGTACAAGAGTTGCGGTGTAGGCCTTTCACTATAACTACAGGTATATCCTCTGTGTAGGCCTACTCACACTGCTAATTTGCAGTCAATTTATCTTATTTAATACAAGATGATTTATTTCAATTTTATTTGGCTAAACGGTAAGTATTATAGATTCGAAACCCAGTAAATTACATATATCATCTGTAAGTAAACACTGGGACACAGCAGTTTACAATATATACAGGAATTATATTAATTACAGTGATATAGGGATGATTATTAACTAAAATGTTCAGTCCACTTCATTTTAAGCAGCGACAGCGAGATTGATTATTTTTATTTATTAAATCAATCACTTATATATTTTTCTCGTAATTATAGGCCTTATTATTTAT
>JAQIXG010006242.1:0-10528 GCA_034700105.1 Oconnorella tubifera
CTGTCTGTAGACTGCCTTCACGCGGCTCTTTCTGTTCTCACAGAATGTCTACAGGCGACCGCTTCAGGGGCGGTATATACCCTGAACAACTCGGCATAGAAATCCTATTGATATTATTTTTACTGGTACTTGTGATATTAAACTTCTATGTTGTATTCTTGTAGGTTTGTCGAAGTTCAGTCTTCTGCGTTGTACAATCTACTTTTTGCAGAAAAATGACCATCAGATTGCTTGGTCATCAGAGTCTATGCTGTGATCAGATTTTACACTAGCGCAGTTTTAAATCGATCATCTTTGGTCGCAGTTATCTGTGATCTCGAAACCGGTCAATTCCATCAATTTAATTCCTCCTGATCAACCCACCCGCACTGACTTGCACTGACTTGCTTGATCTATTTATTAATCTCGCTGATGTATTTGGTGAAATTTGGTTTAAATTGTAGTTTATTGCTGGTATGACTTTTCAAAATCAAATTCTGTCTTATTTTCAAGATTTTCAAGATAATATGAATATAAATCTTTTTTAATATATAATTTAAATATTTTAATCTTTAAGCTTGTTAAAAATTTTAATGAAAATTTCTTTGAAAATCTTTAAAAGTCAATGTTTTAGAGACCAGGTTTATTTTATAATTTGCGATTTAAGAGCTGTTGAAAGATTTTATTGCTGTCGAATATTTTCAATCGAATTTGATGCAAACAATAACGTTTTCTATAGTTGATGTAATTGAAAACATTTCAGTGATTAAATATTTTACAAGTAGATATTATAGCAGTGATATGGATGGATAAAGTATAGATATTTTTGTTTTATTGTCTGTTAATTATCTAGCAAGCCTTTGATGTTTTTTGTATTATTTTTATTCTTGCAGCGAACAACTTTGAATGTAAGATATTTAATAAATGATTGATAATGAATGACCAGCAATTTATATAATTTAGAGCTGATAATTTTATTTCTTAATTAAAGACTGAACTTTAATAATTATTTGTTATTTAAATATACAATATAAATTTAATTTGTATATTATTTTATGACTTGGTTTAAAGAAAACTAGTAGCTGCTGATGTGATTCTTTCTTAATTTAACTAAACTGCAAATCTAAAAAATGTTTAGAAGAATTTTATTCAGTAGTCGAATCCTATCTAATTCTGTTCTACTTATGTTAACGTAAGGTAATCTTTTTTTAAAAATCGACTACGTATCAAATTGATATTTTCCTATTTGCAGAGTATTGTTTGTATAAAATTGAACTATTTTGAATATTTTTATCAATCGAAGACTGTACATTATTATGCCAAGCAATTCTTATTAGCTTTAATATTATTAATATGTTTTAAAAATTATATTTTCTGAACTTTTATTTCAAGTGTTGCAATTCTTATTTTTTGCAATATTTATTCTTATACGAATGTTGTTAACATAAAAAACATTTAATTCTAAAAAGACTTAATTTAGCTTTGGGTTTAATCTCGTGTGCTTCAAATTGTTGAACTTTATTACAACTATTGTATCTTGTCTGTAACTCGTCTCCTTGTTTATTATTGATGTGTTATTTATGATTCTTATGTATTGTTTAAAATTTGAATGGAGTAAAATATTCGATTAAACTTGCGTCTTGTCTTTTAATTCTAATTTAAAATACATTATCATCACTAAATCATAAGTAAATTATTGAAATTAATTCACTTGTAGGACAACATAATTACATTCATCCTAAAATTTTGGAGGATATTTTGTTTAGCCTTTCTTTCTAGATGCGGAATAAATTGTAAACATTGCTTCGCAATCAGTCGAATGTCAAAGTTTTAATGAAGAAAATGATATTAAAATTATCTCTGAATAGTTTATGGTTGCTGAGATACAGTTAGTTCAAAATACAACTTTAGAAAAATAAATTAACAAAAAATAACATTATGACGTCACCTTCCAATGTTAATCTTATGGGAGCTGTGTGACGAGTTAACTCGTCACAGCCACACTAGGAGCACTTTTTGTGTGACGAGATAACTTGTCACAAGTATTGAATGTGTTAATATTGAATTATATGTTAGTTTTCGAATTTTGAAAGTATTACAATATTTAACATTTTATTGTATTTTAATTAATAGGCTAATTTTAAAGAAAACGCGGGTTTCAAATGGATTTAATATGAATCAAGCAAACTTATATTGATTGTTGAACAAAAACTTTTGCACAAGTTGACAATAATTATATTTGAAAATTTTCCTTCTCTTTTCCTCTATCTGAAAGTTAACAATATAAAATTAAGTGTAAAAACTTAGCTCGAAATAAACAAATGAAGGCAGCCCAACAAATGACTATAAAACAAACTAGCCTATAATTATTCTCTATCTCCTACTAAAACTGGTGAACACATCATCTTCTGGGAATCTTGCATATCATCCACTGGTCCTTCTATTATATTTTGCCTTCGAGCTATATCAATGGCTACATTGAGACCAAAATTGTGATTGTTTCCAGTCGCTATGAAATTGCCGGAGGGGTGATTTGACGTTCCGGCGCCTATCCCTGCTCGGCGCTACCACGCTGAGGCTCATCTTCCCGGGAGACTTAAGGCCCCGGTGAGCGCCCGTATGACCACCGACAACACATCTGTCATTAATCTATACTATTTTGGGCACCCTGATATGAATTCAAACATCGATTGCTATTTTATGCTGATTATAGGCAAAGTAAATTTCATTTCATTAGTTGTAGCGGATTACATTTTATTTTATAACGCAAAACAGTTGAATTTTATTCTAACATATAAAACAGATTTCAATGTTCTATAAGAATACGATAATAGTTCAAATCAGCAACACGGCGCCTTCGAAAGATATAAATTTTGCTTTATTTTTTCAAGATAGTAAAATCTAGCAAATCTTTAATTGCGATGAAATTACAACGATATAAATAATTAGGGTGATATCACAATACATACAGGTAAGACCAAAGTGATTTCTTTTCTTTAAATGCTGTCTAATATAGAGTTTTTCCTCATAACCAAACCTACAGTCTACAGACGTCTAATCAACTGCCAACCAATCAGTAAACGATTCGACCTTTACGATATGAATCTTTTTAATCATATACCTCGCAACTTACTACAAAATCTAAACATCATATCAATCTTTCTCAGACAGCTTTCAGCTCCGGGGGCGTCCGCTGCTCCTTCCCTCAAAGGTGTCTGCTTCCCTTCTATCCTTCAACATCTGGACGACACGTAGGGTAAAACTCTGCCTCATCAACCACGCCTCTATCTACCTTCCCTCGCTAAGTCATCAACGCGCGAAAGAGTTACGCTGACTCGAGAATGTAAACATTGGTTAATTATAATAAACACAGCTAGACGGACGGACACCATTGCTGTAGTTTAAAGGGATCATTTTGCGAGAGAGATATCAACGGACTGTTAGTCAGAGATTGTTCATGAGATGCAAGGGGCTATAGAGATAGGATATTTGGATAATATTGCGGCTTTATCAGCTCTTCTTTCTTTCTCTCATTCTCTTCATATCCCGCTGCTTTCATTGTGGTTGGAAAGAAATGTAAACAAACAGAAAATGATACAGCATAGACTTGAATTCGTATCGAATGCTTATAATTTAATGGACAATTCTTGTATACGAAAAAGAAGTTAAATGAACATTTATATTTGATGCAATTCTATACTACCTAAAACTTTGTTCGACAATCATGATATACTTAGAAAAATATAAGTTAAATGCTGTAATTTGTTATATAATAATAAAATTATCCTTTCGTGAAAATATTTCAAATATTTTACTTATTGTGTTTGCTTAAATATAGTAGAAATCCATACATTGCGCATGCAATATAGAGTAGTAACATCAGACCCAGATCTTTTACAAAAGGAGTTAAAAATTATCTTTATTTTCAATTTCGTTTCTTTTGTCAAACTTTTCCTTTCGACTGACTACGTTATCAATATGAACATCTCAACTGACAGCTATTAAACCTTCGAAAAGATTCGCCGAGTCAAACGTTTTGGGAATATCTCTATAAATGTCAAGGCGTTAAGATCTCCCCGTAGGAACTTACAATTTCTTTCAAAATCAGAGTGACTATTGCTCAACAAGAGAATTCATTTCCTATATATATTCTCCTCGAGTCGAATCGTTGGGCAGGCGACTAATTGCTGCTATATTCAGCGATGACTCGATTGTTATGGAAAACACCGAGGGTAGAGGGAATAAAGGGGCATCCCAGTCGACCGGCGGCCGGTATCGCATTGTAGTCGGGTATCTATAGAGGGAGAGTCGGCAATCTGATCGACAGACAGTTTTATAACTGATCTACATGAGGGCGTGATGCGATATTTTATATCAACGCCAAGTCTAATTTCTGACAGTTTTACTACAGCTATTGTTATATAATAGCAGAGTGATGCAAAATGGCGTCTATAAAACTGATAATATTAGTCTTATTGTGTCTGACTTAGTCTGAAGTTTAATGGTATATTACGAATATGTAGCATAGTGCATAGTGCTGCTATATTAATTTTAGTGAAACCATTTGAAAAACGTTTATGAAAGGAGGGAGATCAAATTTTCTAATATGCTCAAAATGTATCTGCTTCTCCCTGTTCATATCTTAAAACATAAGTACTTCTAGTATCTATTATTTTAATTCTATATTAGATTAATGAAGCATATATAATTAGTTCTAATCGTAATTCGCAACAACACATCAGATAAATGATCACTATAAAGAAGTATACTTCATTTATTATACAGGGCAAATAATGCTTTGCTGAACTGATGAAATTGATTCACTCACTCAATAAGAAATCGCATTCTTATAATTATTATAATATTACTACGTTTTGCTAAGTGCTCGTGTAAGATATTTGGGATGAATTTAACTTGATTGAAAACTTGCGTAATCAAACGCTACTTGTTGTAACGTGACGCAACATGCACCAACATGCTTACGTAATTCCCTTCAGAGTCATTTGCAGATTTGGATGTTATCTGCGCAATGATACACTTTAACTGACTTTGAGAAACTTAAATTACAATTAAAAGTTGCAGTTAGAAGTCGTAGCAGACTGTTAATAAATCGATTAACTATTAGTTAATAAATTAATAGTTATTTCATAATATATACGTTATTAACATTTAGAAAGATCATCATATAAAATCAGGCAAATGATGGTTTAAACATTTTAGACTCTTCAGAAAAAAGTCTAAACAATTGCCCCCTAACACCCTTCAATAAAACTGAATTGATACTGAAGCGATATATCATATCGAAAGCGATTCAATTCGATTAAAGCGATCCACCGCGATCAAAAATGATCGAACATGATTGACAGAGCGATCTGAGTGATATTACTTCTTCGGCGACAGTTAGTCAGAAAACTTGACCGAGACTCAGCTTGTAGTTCTGCAGAAGATAAAATGTTGGTATATCTATGCTAAAATTAAACTTCGTTAACTATACTGATTCTAAAAGATACTCTTCAACAAAATAAAAATCTTATATAGTTTCGCTTTTTAATTACGCTATATATAAAATTAATATGCTATGTATCATATTAGAATTTTTTTTATATAATTTCATTAACAATTTTACAGTATGTTAAAAATTATTGTATACAGGGCTGTATGCTCTAATTCAATATTAGTATATACTATAGACACTTGCACATACATGTTGCAAAGCACAATTTTAATTACAATATGCTAATACTTCATTTCTTACGTTACTTTTATATGTTTAAATATAAATCTTTAACCTTAACTAGTAATATTTCCTGTAAGTGTCAAAAGTATTAATATTAATTGTATCGCAGTATGGTTATTAATTATATATTGAACTATTATGATTATATTACTATAATAATCTACAATATATATCATATTATAATGCCTTCAATTATTGTTTATTTATTATTTTACATATTTTTATTATATTATTACTACTGTAAAATCTATATATGATATTATGCCTTTAATTATTGTCTATTTATTAAGCAATTAGTTTCTTTTTAAAATTGGCGTATAATTTCATTATATAGAATACTGTATAAAGAATTAAATCTAAAGTCTCATTCTTTCCCCAAATGTTTGTGTATGACAATTTCTATCACAAACGATCTCTGATGGCGGCCACTCAACGACCTCCCGACTTTTATACAACCCCACGTGTACATAACTGTCAGCGAGCTCAGCAATAGCAAAAGCTTAAAGCGAAAAGCACAATAGAACATCAATGATATGAGTCGGGATTAAAGTATACACACAATGTAATAAAGAAAACTTATCACAACACTACGGAAGGCCACACGTAAAAACGAGGCACGTTGTCAAGCCAGTGAATAGAATTGCTGGGGCAGATATAATAGCTGACTTTTTCTCAGAGATTGTTTGTCGGCTGCCTCTTGCAAGGGTATTGCTAAAGTGATCCGAGTTTATTGGATGAATTACATTCAATTATAAATCTTCGCTTCGATTAATGTCGTCAATGAGAATATATGGCAAAAGGGTTAGGCGTAATTATGAGCAAAACTTTTAAGATTTCAAGCAACGTGTTTGGTCTCTTTAGGAGAGTTGCAATATAATCTGAATATAGATAAATAAAATAAATCTTTGTAATAGAATCATTATGATAGATCTCAAATGTAACTGAGAGGGTAAAAACCAGAATAGCCTAAATATCAATATAATCTTGTGTGAATGTATACATAAATAAAATCACTTAGTCAAATAATATCTATAGGATAATATTGTAATATAATATTATAATAATTATTAACGACGAATTATGAATTAGGATTTAATAACGAATAAAGGCATCCAATGTGTTAACTGCATATTTTCTGCAGTAAAATCACCGATGGGCTTTGCTAACCTACAATTAATTATAAAAACACAAGTAGAGAAATACTACATAAAGTTAATCCAAAATGAAATGACTAGTTTTGTAAAGACTCATTACATTATAATTGATCAATTAATTTTTCACTAACAGACTAAACGACTTATTCAACTTAAAAATTGAACTTAAAGCTCTTTAAAATTATTTTCAGGCAACATCCCAAAACTGACTAAAATGTCGTTGATAACTTTCCTATTTGAGTGAAGGTCTGTAGATCTCACCGAATTATACTTATTATACTTACAACGCGTGCTTTTCATCGTACTGACGTAATAAGAACTGATGTTAAACAGGGCAACTAGGGAGGGAGGATGACTGGACAGTCATATCCATTTGTTAGAACGAATAACGACAAGACGCAATCAGCTAATTCGTACGTGTAGGACAGTGAGAGGGAACGATGATACAAGGACTTTACGCGCTGACAGATATAAAAGTTGACATTGATACGACAAAGAAATGGTAGAAGTAGTAATATCTATAGATTGAGAACAAGAGCATGTTTTAACGTGTCTTAGTTTTACTATATTTATGATTCTTTATTTCTTTATCTAATTCTTCAAATTTTCTTTTTCTTTCTTTTGTTCTATTTTTCCTTTCTTTTGTAATGTGAAAAGGAAATTCCTTTTTGTAATAGCATATTTGAATATTAAGTTAACCTTTGCCTTTTCTTGTCAGTGGCTCATGCAGGACGCAGTGCTAAGAGGGCTAAGTCACAGGGTTTTTTCTGATAAAAGTTGTACGATAGCACAATTAGAATTACAAAGTGTAAATATATTGCTTACAAGTTTGAAGCATTAAAAATATAAAATAAACAGAGACGTAACAAACGATGAATTCCTATTCAAAAGAAAAAGATTTGAGCGTTTGATAGACCCATTTGTTGATTATTAATTAGATATTTCAAGACAAATATTTCAGTCCCCTATACAACAAACATGCCACCTCTTCTTTTGTCGTTATGGTGATTGTTTTTAATTTAGCAATTTTTGTAATACCTAAATTGAAATAAGAAGAATGATATATTATAAAGCTATATATCTATGATATATCAATGATATATTATAGATGACTATAATAGAACTATTATCTGGATCTACTTAAGCTAAATGATCATACTTCATTGAAATTGTATACCTATAGTTTTCTTTTTAGTCAAAGAAGTCAACTATGTACACTAAGCACACTCTCTCAGATCGATTCAAATTACTCGCCTCTATTTTACAAAACATTTTCATTATTGATATATATTTTAACTTACTGTAATGTACTAATGCCTGTAAAACGTTGATTGAGATCCAGACCCAACATTTTTCTCCACAACAATCAATTTTTGACCACTTTTGAAGCAAACAATTGAACAACACTCAAAATCTAACGACACTCTAAACGTGCAACTACTCCACTGACTTCCCATTGGTCGCTCACTCTTCGCGTACAGTGATTCTCTCTCGCCATTGGCCAATAAGAAGTCTCATGAATATTCATTAGCTAGTTTCTTTGAACGCTCGGAGTAGCATTGCGTAGAGATGGGATCAGAGCTGACAGGTTTCTCTGAGACTGAAAGAAAAGAGAAACAGAGAGAAACAGAGAGAAAGAGGAATTAAGTGATGAGATGTGGAGAGATGAGTGATGGATTACAATGACGGAAGTCGCGGAGTGATACTCACTTGATCTGATATAGCGACACTTTGGATAAATCCTATTAGATAATATCGCTATTGACAAGTTGTTAGACATCTATTACAACCAGGCGTAGAGTATGATTTTAATTCGGTCTAAGTTACTGAGCTGATTAATTAGGAATTTATTACATTAGTTAATTTCATTCGAATTTAAATTTGTAGAGTTAATAAGTATTGAATTTGACGTTTTCTGAAAATAGTCGTATTGGGATATTGAGGAATTAGTAAATATTATTAATTAATTGTCAATAAATAAAGGTTTATTTATTTCTTTACCTGGAAATTGCTGCCACGAGTAAGAACTTATAAGAAAAATTGCATTTCCAGTAAGGCGTTAATATTATTAATAATCTAATGTTTACTTTATTTGTCTATTAATGTATTAATTGTTGGTTATCCGTGTGTATAGGCTATAATGAAGATTCAAAATAATGAATTTTAATTTATTTAGTAAATTAATATACAAAATGTGTAAATGTCTGAACGTGCTTGTGCAAACTATTAACTTTCTGCATGCTGTAAATTAATAGTAGATACTATCTTAATATTTCTTCTACTATGTATTTATTCTATATTTATTTTATAATGTCAATTTCCATTGCTATATTTTGTTAATAAACTCATCTTTGTCATTTCATATACAAAATAACCAAAGCATGTAGTGTCATAATAAGTCTGTAAAGTCTAAATTATATAAATTTAAATATAAATGTTTATTTAATCAAAGTAACAGTAATTTATAATTGCATGCGCCGATTAATTCATCAGCTTGTCAATTCATAAAGATATTAATGTCATAGATATTAATTTCATTAGACTTAATAATAATCAGCTGCAACTTTTATGTATAAATAATATTAAATATGTTGTCAATTCGTCAGTTTATCAAATGAAAACTAAAAAGATCTTCAGAAGATGTCAAGACACTCTCCAACTAAATCTACGATAGTTATTATACCGGTTTATCGTCCATTCAAAATTAAATGCAATGCGAGATAATGACTGACACAATTTCATACTTGGCCAGCGAAAGATCAAAAATATTTCAGAATCCAGCTTTAAACAGGCCCCCTCTCGATCGTCTCGGTGAGTTTATTTATCGAAATCGAACTTGCAGCCTTGGATATCAGCCTCACGATAAACAAGCTGATATTATTGCTGGTGATTTTAGCGACTCGGCGCAGTTCTGTGGTCCGACGGTTGGAGAGGCGATGAGGGACGATGGGGGGTTGATCCAGGGGCAGACGGGGATAGGTCCTTGCCCGGGGCAGCTCACAAAGAGTCACTCGCAGGTGGAGTACCCCTGGATGAAGGAGAAAAAGGCGCCTAAAAGGTCCAACGCGTTCCAGCAACAGTCGAAAAGTCTAATCAACAATATCGGTGAGTGACATATTTATTGCATTTTATTTTTATATCCGCATAGCATACAGTATTAACTATTTACTAGATGGGATATTTATATAATTTCTTTATGTTATATTATGTTTTATGTTTTAAGTTATGTTTTACTTCATGTTATTACGTTTTAATTAAGAACAATTACAGTATACAAGTTATAACTACAACGGACTATTATAGAATTATAGGATAATAATTATCTAAGCCTTACATTCAGTGTAATGCCTATATAAGTTCTTGTATCAAATATAACATCGAATTTGTGGCTTATAAGAGCATAATCATATATAGCAATAATTATGAATAGTATAATATTATTAATTATTGTTACTATTAAAGTAAATATAAGTTCAACTTTTTGGTAGTGAGTTCTTTATGAAATATCGTTCTTGCTAATTTTTTCTTACTTAAGTTAAATTAAAATTCTTTGTTGTTGTTATAAATATTAATTATATATGCCAGCGTTTCCCAAATGGTGGGTCGCGACCCGGCATCGGGCCACAAAAGCAAAATGCCGGGTCGCCAAAATATTTCT
>JAQIXG010006243.1:0-10528 GCA_034700105.1 Oconnorella tubifera
AAAACCCCCCCCCCCCCCTATAAACCCCAATATTATGCCTTAACAAATTTGAACAAATAAATACATTTGTATGGGGCTACTGCTATTTCCCCCCCCCCCTCCGCACTTGTTGCAAAACTGGAATAATTGATCGAATATAGCGTTTTTAGTATAAAACTAGCAAAATAAATATAAAATATAATTGCATTCTCTGTTAAATCTCTGCACTTAGATGCAATCAATCATTGAACGTGAAATAATAATAAATACATTTAATTATTATCGAATAATTATTTCATTCACTTTTCCCATGTAATTAATTACACGATAATAATTAATCGCAAATTTATTACTTACCGCTTAATTTGTGTATTTATTTGTTGTTTTGTGTCGTTTATTTTATTTATTTGGGTGTTTTTGACGCGTGCCACTGAGTTTAAATTTGATGATGTAAGATTTTGTGTTAAACGGAGCGCCGCATTATGAAATGTACTGCATAAAAGGCGGATCAGCACTTTTAAATTATATTCAAATATTAACTGATGCATATTTGTTATATTTGCTATAATCGTCACTTGATTATAGTCATATTCTCTTTAAGATTATATCGAGCTTATAAAGATCGCATTTTTTTAAATGTTGTCGATACATTAATTCAACACTGATCCAAATAACTACACCCCCCTCCCCCCCCCACATTCCCTCTCAAAATGGCGTCTTTCTGCGAGGTGGACTTCGATGATCTGCAGTTTTACGAGCGCTGTGGTAGTGGCACGTTTGGTTGCGTCTACAGAGCCCTCTGGAGGTCCAGGAGCAGACAAGTGGCCGTCAAGAAACTGCTCTCTCTAGATAACGAAGTCATTTTTCATCATTTTCTTTTCTACTTTTTGCACAAAACGAATTTACAAAAAAATGATTTATTTATTAATATTCACTGTTTTATCTAAACAGTAAGAGAAGTGGTTAGAGCGCTGGATTCGAATCAATAGATCCGGGTTTGAATCCCGGATAGCTCACTGTTTTTCTAACTGGCTGCATCCTTTAGTGAGACGCTGAAATTGACAGCTACGTCTTCTACATCATGTACTACTGTAATCCAGTCGTTAAACTTGCAGCACCCTTTAGTAATCTTAACCCTAATTACATTAACAGGCTGAAGTATTGAGTCTACTGAGCCACAGAAATATCATACAGTTCTACGGGGCCGTTATTAAAGAACCCAGTTTTTGTCTCGTCACTGAGTACGCTGAGAGGGGCTCCCTCTACGACTATCTGCAACTACCTGACACTGACATCGACTTCCCTCTTATACTGAAATGGTCCATACAGATCGCTCTAGGTCCGTAGTTATTTAATTATTAATTAGAAGAAATATGTTATGGATTATTATAGGATCAGAGTTTCAACTTTATAAGTGATTATTTAATTACTAAGTAATTATTGTTTTTTTTTCTTGTTTGATATTAGTTCTGTTTTCTCATTTTACTGCTTGCTGTACCCTTCACCCGAGCCTATTAGTTCTCATTCATGATGTACCCTTCACCCAAGCCTTCTTTAAATAATTTGTATAGATTTTTATTTCCATAGGAATGAATTATTTACACGCAGAGGCCCCTATCAAAGTTATTCACAGAGATCTCAAGTCTAGAAACGGTATATGACTATCATCATCTTATCATCATTCTCATCATCATCATCTTCATCATCATCATTAGTAAGTTACACAAGTTGATACGTTTTGATCAACTTTGGAACAATCCGTTTTCATAACATCACATCATCTTAGATTTTCTCAGCAAATATTTGACAATTAAATCCGTTTAATATACGCGCACTTGTGCTGATGTGACTTTAGACAGAATTTAAGGGAATAAATAAGTATTTTTATTGATGATTTATATCGTATTTATGAAGTAAATAAATGTTTGTTTGTTTAACAGTTGTTATAACAGAGAACATGGTTTGTAAGGTACTGACTTTTTCTCTTTTTTTTAAATGTTTATTTTTAAAAATATTTCTTGGACTTTTAATAATTAACTGTCATTTAGTCAACTAGCCTGTTTATATTAAGCTCCACCCCTTTAGCCCACTAGCTTATGTCAATCTAGATCGGGTAAGTATTGATTAATTAGAGTTAGAATTAGGGTTAGAATTAGAGTTAGAATAAGGGTTAGAATTAGTTTTAAACTTAGTCTTAGAACTAGGGTTAGAATTAGGATTAGAATTATAACTCTCTAATAGATAATGAAAGAGTTGTTTTTGGGCGGAGTTAGTTAAAATCACTGCCTTGCTGCTATTTGTTTAGATCTGTGACTTTGGTGCGTCAAGATTTGTTAGTAACACGACTAAGATGTCGATCGCTGGAACCTTCCCCTGGATGGCGCCTGAAGTATATATTACTTTATAACTAAATATAACTAATTATTACTAATTAATAAATAATAATCTACTTTTAAATTAACGCTGTGCATTATTTCTAATGATATCTCAGATGTAGCTGTCTTACTAAAGCGTGCAGAAAATTATGGAAATAATATCAAAGTTATATGCGTCGAATATTAGGAATTGCTAGGACTCGAATCTAGAACCTTTTATTTTCGAATGAAGCTAATTAACCATTTAGTCGTAAGGTTTAATTGGTTTTATTTTATTTCATGCAATTTTTATAGTTTTATTTCTATTTTGTCGTCAGGTGATACAAAGCTTTCCAGTGTCTGAGTTCTGTGATGTTTGGTCCTACGGGGTGGTCAGTCATTAGATTTTTGTATTCGATTTTTTATTTATTTTTTTATTGTTATCTTAAAATATCTCTTAATTTAATCATATTTTAATTTATACGTAATAATACTCTATATGAAACAAACGCATTGTACTGTATCACTGAAATGACTAGTGCGTCTGATCAACACTAAAGCGCATAATTTTTTGCTATGGGGCAAGGTGGGGAGAGGGGGTATCAATTTTTATTTTTGATTATTTAAAATTTAAATTTTTTCATTTTGGATTTTTATGACTTAATTTTTTTTTTTTTTTTAGGTTTTATGGGAGCTGCTGACCCACGAGGTTCCGTTTAATGGGGTGGAGGGGTTCAGGGTCGCCTGGCTGGTCGTTGAAAAGGGGGAGGTAACGATATTTAAAAAAAGCATTATTTTGACTTAAATAAATAATTTTTATTTTATCTATCCGTTATTATTTCAATAAAGTCTTAACTTGTTATATTACAAGTCTAAATCTATAATATTTAACAATCTTAACGTAATAAAGTCTTGTATCTAGATATTTTAAAATATCTATACATTGACGTACGGATATTTCTCGTATCTAATTTTTTTATAATATCTAATATCAGTTTTAATTTTAATTTTTTTCTATTCAATGCAGAGACTTCCTATACCTGAGTCATGCCCGGAACAATTTGCCGTTCTAATGAAATCTTGTTGGACCATTGAACCAAAGGAACGGCCGTCGTTCCATAACGTTCTACAGAGTCTAGAACGAATGAATAATGATGGTTCGTTGTATGTATGCCTGTGTGCTTGCGCGTTTATGTCTAAATGTGTGTGTGCTTGTGTGTGTATGTCTGGTTTCTTTCTAAAATTTGTAACTATTGTCTATTTTTGTCAATATTTTTATTATATTTGAAATATCTATCTCTGTCTCTCTTTCTCTCTCTTCCTCTCTCTTCTCTCTTCCTCTCTCTCTCTCACTCTGTCTCTCTCTCTTTCTCTTCCTCTCTCTTCTTCTCTCTTCCTCTCTCTCTCTCTTTCTCTCTCTCTCTCTCTCTTCCTCTCTCTTTCTCCCTCTAGATGACCTATCAAACCTAACTAGCGCGTTTCTAACCAAGCGTGACCAATGGCGCGCTGAGATTCAACGACGCGTCGATGACTTAAAGAAGATAGAGAGAGAACTTGGCAGCAAGGAACAAGATTTAATACAACGAGAGGATCAGTTGAGGGAGAGAGAGAGAAAGTTCCAGATGCTATCTAGAAATATTGTTAGTATTATACGATGATTCTACAATATGCAATATTTCAATAATAGATTTACAATATTACTAATTGAATAGATCAGTATTTTCAAATGCTAATTAGATGCTAATTAGATACTAATTACATGTTAGTTACGTGTTAATTAATGTTAATATATACTAAGTAGATTTCTGTTAATATATTTTTATAAATATCACAAATTGTTTGTGTTTAGTAAAAGATTTCAGTTTTTGATGTTTATTCAGACGCTGGACTCTTATGATGTCAACAGCTGGAGTGATACTGATGTGGTAGGTACTTGTGTACTTATATATAACAGAGTACTTGATGTATATACAGAGTACTTGATGTATATACAGATATATCATACAGAGTACTTGTATCGTACAGAGTACTTGTTGTATAATACAGAGGAGTACTTGGTTTATGTACTTGATATTTGAGTGCATGATATATAGAGTACTTGATTTACTATATATTAAATTTTACATTTATGATAATTAAAAAAATGATGATTAAAAATGATGATTAAAAATGACTAAAAATGATTATTTCTTTTAATTAGATTGTTATTATATTTCTTGTATAATTTCAGTATTACTGGATTCTAAAGCTTGGTCATAAAAGTTAGAAATTTATTTTTTATTTTTTATCTTCCCCCCCCCCCCAACCTTTCCCCTTTTCAGCCCCCCCCCCTCTCCTTTAAACAGTAGCTTCATCTGTAATGTATACGATGATGATAATGATGATTATTATGATGATAATGATGATGATAATTACAACTAGATGATGACTATAATGATAATAACTACATGATGACTACGTGATGATAATGACTACGACTAGATGATGATGATGATGATGTAGATGCTCAGCTGAGTGACCTAGCTGTCCATGCAGACAGATTCCTTCAGAACAATATCAATGGTCGTCTGCTGCTAGCATTGACTGAACAGGACATGCATAGGATGGGCATTGACTCTCTGGGGCATATACTGCATCTCATTGTAAGTCTTATATAAATAGATTGGTTATATCACATCTATATATCTTATCTATATATTCTATCTAAATAACTTATCTTTATATCTATTTAAATAACTTATCTTTATATCTATCTAAATAACTTATCTTTATATCTATCTAAGTGTTCTATTTTTGACAAACTTTTTATGTCTTGTTTTTAGGCTGAAATCAAATTACTAAGAACGCATAATTATCGTCTGCAAAACTTTCCCCCTCTGGAGGTAATTCTTATTCTTGCTTTCTTTTAATTTATTATAACGTTATGTTAATTTATGCTAAGATTATGTTAATTTATTCTTATATAATTTTTCAGATAAACATACAGAGAAGTCAGTCTCCCTCTTTGCTCTCCGGTAGAACTCTAAGCTTTACTCTAATTGTTGGCTGTCATGTCAGACCTGGTCCAACACCCCAGGTCTGTTGTCTAATTAGTATAATTAGCGATTAATTAGTATATAGATGGGTGGATGGATCTGTTAAAGGATGGATAGATTCATTAATTAATGGATGGATCGATCAATTTATCAATGAATGGATGGATTTATCAATGAATGGATAGAATTATTAATGAATGGATGGATGGATAGATGGATGGATGGATAGAGATTAGACAGACAGGCATACATACAGGCAAGCAGGCAGACAGACGGAGAGATTTTATATTTGTTTAAACGCAGGAGTCCAAGTGGAAGATGTATTTTGAAGCTGACGATGATGAACACGGTGACGCTCAGAAATGTATCAAATACGTTTCTTTTGTTTCTGAGAAACCAACTGCTGAAACGTTCAAGATTACGCGCGTAAGTGTCATCTATTATATATCGTTTCTGAGAAACCAATCAGAGAAACAGTCAATACTTTTTCTTAGAAACTCAATACACGCTGCAGTAATGGAATATTTTTGAATCTAAATATCTATATTTAAATTTTTTGTGTCAAAAAGTTTGCGAATGTTTTGTGTTGATGTTTTTTAGGCCCCGTATATAATGGACCGGTGGGTTTCAGGTTTTGAATCTACAACCTCTGTCGAGTGTGTGGTCACTTATGAGGTAGTTTTAATTGTGTATTGTGATTGACTGAATGAATGATTGACTGACTGACTGATTGTGTGCTTTATTGACTGATTGTTGCATTAACTGATTGATTGATTGACTGACTGATTAATGATTTATTTATTGTACTCATTGACTGTTTACTGTACTAACTAATTGAAAGATTGACTTAATGTTAAATTAGCTGATTGATTTACTGATTGATTGACTGTCTGTCACCCAGTCTCGTGTAAGAAAACCTCGTACCACCAATGTAGCCCATCGCGTAGACCTCACCGCTGCCGGCTCAGCTACCGTCACGCAGCTGAGCGTTACTCTAACCCTAGACACAGACGGCAGCCCTAGATCTAGCGGATCATCCAGTTCGGGCAGTGGAATGATCCACAGTAAGAGCTCACCGTTGTTCCACGGTGGAGCGTGGAGTAGACACAGGGGACTGGAAAATTCCGTATCTCCGATTGAAACTAAACATCATCAAGGTTGAGACTTTTTTGTCTCATTTGTTAAGTTAGATAGGTTTAAGGTTAGATGCGTTTGTCTTCATTTAAGTTTTGTTTTCTTTCAATATTTCTGCTATTATATAAGTAGAATTACTTATTACTAATTAATTAATAAATTAATTAATTAGTTAATGAGATAATATTAAAATTGTTTAACAAATAATGAATGAAATTTTAAACTATTCTCTATTTACAAGTAAACATTTTTTTTAGAATCCATTTGGGCGGGAGTCGTGCAGGGTCGCACCCAGGCCCAATACCCCGCCTATAGTCCAAAATTTGAGCCCACCCCCTCCCTGCACCGTCCCTCCACCCTAGACCCCCCCCAACAACGTTCCGTCTCTCTCATTGAAACTCAAACGCTCCCCCATCCCCGGGAATTTAAATCTCGAAATTCCACCGGAAATACCCGCTTTCCTAAAAATAGAATCTCACGAGAATCATCATGCTTGAGTGACAGCCTGTCACCTGACGCTCTGGACTCCTCCCCCTCATCGGGAGGGAGGGGGACGGGTCATTCTTTTTCATCGGGGGGCGGCAGCCCTCTGTTCAGAATAGGGGATGAAGACACCCCCCCTTTGAATCAAAATAATAATTCCCCAGTGGCTACAATGTCGGATATTAGTATGAAATTTTTATCTGCGTCAATTTCTGACGATTGTGGGGGGGTGGTGATGCGTGCTAGGGGGGTGGGGGGGGAGGGAATGTTGAGGAGGTATAGCTCCCCCCTGACTAAAATTGCGGACGAGTTAGATTTGGGGAAATTTGGGGGAGAGGGGGTGGGAGGGGAGGGGGGAGCTATGAGGCATATTAGAAGTTTGAGTTTCAGGGAGATGAAAAATGGGGGGGGTGATCAATTGGGGGGGGAGGGGTTGACGGGTTTTAGGGTTTATAATAAGTTTTCTGTCACCCCAGATGGGGGGGAGAGGGAAGAGAGTATGCCCCCTAGGAATTGGAAGAAAAATAGGAGGAAGAGGGGGTCAGCGGGGCGGGGGGGTGGAGAGAATGTGGTGGTGTATGGGGGCAATCAAAAGTGGATGTATAGGAGTTAAAAAAATAAAAATTGTAAGTTTATTTTTTGGGAGGGGGGTGGATAATTTGTGTGCAATAAAGTGTTGACTTTATTGCATGTAGTGTGGATCTGACGCACTATGCACTATATCTGTGACAGTAAGTTGTGTGGTTGTTTGCTAAGTTATAGGGTTAAACTTATTGTTTGATGGATCTTTAGTCAGTTGATGTAATATAGATATCATTTATGTGATGCGTGTCTGAGTTGAGACTTCAAATGTTGAGAGTTGTCATATATTCATTTCATTCTTGTGTATAGAGAGAGACTTGGTGTTTCATTCTCATTTTGGTTTATATATAAACAATATGTTTGTTTACTTTAAAATGCAGCCTTAAATCTTCACACTGTCTGTCTGTTTGTCTATCTGTTTATATCTCTGTCTCTCTGTTTGCTTGCCTTTCTGTCTGTCTTTCAGTCTATATCTCTGTCTATATCTCTCTCTCTGACTGTCTGTATATCTGTCTATATCTCTCTCTCTGACTGTATGTATATCTGTCTATATTTCTGTCTATCTGTTCAGACAGAGATGTATTCTGTTTATCTGTCTATATCGGTGTATCTGTCTGTCTGTCTCTGTCTGTCTGTCTATTTAAACATATTATTGATATGTATAGAAATGACATAAGTCCCATCTATTAACGATGTAAATATTGCAGTGAACAAATACTGGAGTGATCTCATCACTCGATCACTCACTAAGTTATCAATCACCGATTCTTTTATATCTCTTTCTTACTAATTATATTTTTATTTTCTTTCTCTACTTTAGAATTTTAAAACTTTGACAATTCCATTTTTCTGTTCTAGAAATTTCTAATGAATTCCGTCGTTATTTAATGCTGTAATTGTTTTTTATAAATTTTTCTTTACTTTTTTTCGTACTGTTTGTACTCCGCCTGTATTGTTACGTGGTTTGTACGCCGCAAATAGCTAATCTGCTGACAAATACGATATGACTTATTTATAGCCATCCAATCGGAGACTTTGATTTATACAGTTTTATCGAATAATGTCAGTTTTTATAATAAATCGTATTTAATATATTAGTATTTATTTAACTTGAGATGCAAGTAATAATAATATTTTATAGCATAATAATTTTGTGGTAAAATGCCAATAATTTATTTAATAGTTACGAATATCGAATGAATTTATATTTTAATCTAATTATTATTATTATAATTTAATTACTTAGTGAATTGTAATTGTTTAAATATTCAGTGTAATTTATTTATAAAGAAATTTTGTTACTAGCTTAACGGCATAATAGTTTAGTGAATGAAACCATGAGGTTAGGGGTTCTAGTCCCAGTGATTTAATGTTAATATACCATGCTGTGCCCTTTAGTAAAACTCTTTCATATGACACTAAAGGTGCAGCAAATCAATGAATAGTTTTAATATCATTTTATGCAGTTTAATTTATTCATATACAGGAAAGGATTATAATTGTGATGACATGAAGTATTTGATGTAAAACGTTTTAAATCAATTAAATGTTAGAATCTCTATTTAAATATCTTAGTTTTTAAGACGCGTTTTAGTTTTTAATCTTAAAACTAGTTTAAACTGAGATTTATTTTCAGTTTAAGATTTTACATAGTCTCTAGCTTGTTGGCTAAGTGGTAGAGTTTCAATTCTTGGGTTTTGGATTCAAGTCTTTGTATTTTACAAACTTGCTGCACCCTTTAGTAAAGTTTTAACTCATTATATATATTTTTTTGTTTAATCTGTTATTTGACTCTTAATTTATATAAGTAAAATCATTTGGCAAATACTATATGTTCCTATGTATCTATATTATGTATCTATTTTATGTATCTATATTATGTATCTATTTTCTAGACTATATCAAAAGTACGTATTTGCTAATTTGATCATTCGACTGCTTCATTTATATACTTGTGACAATCCGTTATATATTGTAGTAGTAAATCGTCCCCCTTTGGTTATAAAAAATTGTTTGCGCCCCTTCCCCCCATCATTCCAAATTTTTTACTGCTTTCACTGATGACTTTGTTTAAAAACACAGTTCATATTCGGAACTAAATAGACGCAGTTGTGCTGATGTGACATTAATCGTTAATTAATCCTATTGTTTCTATATGTTGTATTTAAGCATGTTAAATTACAGGGAGGGGGCGGGGGTATTATATTTTTACTACTTCCGGCGGAAACCGTGTGATCTCTATTAGCATTTTTTTTATTTATGAACCGATCACAAAATTTGCTCTTTATTTTTCTAGCTGCACTTTTATTATTATTTTTATTTTATTTTGTAAAATAAATGTTTTTAGCTGTAGTTGAATTGTTATTGATGCCTTTATAAAGTGTCTTTATTGACTATAGGACAAATTTTCTTGTATTTTGATTGTGATTATGATTGTTAAATAGCAATGTGTTAAATGATTGAAATAACGTTAAATGTATATGTATGCAAGATTTTGGTAATTTGATTGAACATAATAGAATTAAAATGACTTACAATTTCAATATTTATGAGCGTCTTTAAGATTTAAGAATGCTTTTTCTGGTTTAAGACTGCACAAGTTTTAAAGTTTGTATCTTTTATAACTCGTTTAATACTCATCATCATACAAATATAGGCGAGATTCCCTCGCTTTGTTGGCAATATTGCCAGTTGGCAAGACTGCCACTTGAAGAGATTGCTCTCTAGAAGGATTGCTCTTTTTGCAAGATTGCTAGTTAGCTAGATTGCCAGTTGGCCATGCAAGATTGCTGGTTAGCTAGATTGCCACTTGGCCATGCAAGATTGCTGGTTAGCTAGATTGCTAGATTGCCACTTGGCCATACAAGATTGCTGGTTAGCTAGGTTGCCACTTGGCCATGCAAGATTGCTGGTTAGCTAGATTGCCACTTGGCCATGCAAGATTGCTGGTTAGCTAGATTG
>JAQIXG010006244.1:0-10528 GCA_034700105.1 Oconnorella tubifera
TACTCTATTATGCAAATACTCTATTATGCAAATACAATGCAAATACTCTATTATGCAAATACTCTATTATGCAAATATTTTATTATGCAAATACAATGCAAATACTCTATTATGCAAATACTCTAATATGCAAAGATTGTATTATGCAATTACTTTAATATGCAAATACTGTATTATGCAAATACTCTAATATGCAAAGACTGTATTATGCAAATACTCTAATATGCAAAGATTGTATTATGCAATTACTCTAATATGCAAAGACTGTATTATGCAGTTACTCTAATATGCAAAGACTGTATTATGCAATTACTCTAATATGCAAAGACTGTATTATGCATTTACTCTGTTATGCGAATAATCTGTTATGTAAATTTCAGATGGCGACTACCATAACTATCGTTCATTTCAATGACGTATACAATATACAGGAGAGAGAGGAGGAGCCTGTGGGCGGAGCTCCGAGGTTTGATTGACAGATTATAACTTTTACGACAGATTTTGACATAGGTTAATTTAATAAATAGCAAATAGATAACTGCTATATTTTGTATGCAGATTATTGATATATTCTAGGATTAGCGATTATTAAAAGCGATTTTTAACTTTCACTTAATTTTTCTAATGTTAAAAACAAAAATTTTTGCAAGGGAAATTTTAAGGGAGATGTGGGTGTGGGATAATGTTTTAACCATTTGTTTGCTAATATTAAAAATCTTTAAGCTAACACATGTATGCAGTTTGTTCAATGTTTTCTGGAGAAAATATTGAGTGTGTTGCCTATTCTTTCTCTTTTTCTCTATCTCTTTATGATAATAAATCGTCTCATTTTTTTATCAACTTATTCTATTGTATTATACACGGTGAGAATAATTAAAGGAGCCAACTTTATTCTTTAATAACTATGGATTATGTAAAGCAATTTATTCCAAATTTTACACACTTCAGCACCAATTCTACAACGTTCTGACAATTTTTATAACATTTGAATAAGTGACTTCAAAGATACGAGTAATTTAAATTTGGTTACGAAAAATCACGTCAACCAAGCTGGCGAAAACGTTAGAATCATTATAACGTTGTGTCGCTTTTTGTGAAAACACTCAGCCATTTAACGCAGTGATGTCATAATACCACACACTCACTCGACGTATTTACAGTATTGTTGTTTACAAAATGGCTTTCACGGAGGAAGAGCAGTGGCAAAAACGATTGCTTGCTTGTGTTTGCGCAAACGGCGGTCAGTTTGAACATACAATTTGAACTGTCTCACAATGACCAGCGGTCGACCAGCAATCGTAATGAAACTTTGTGGTATTATTGTCCTTGATAATAATTTGTAATGTACTCTTAATTTGTTTATCTGGTAGCTACTGGCAATACAATTATCACTGCAGAATAAGCACCGCTAACGAAATATTCACGGTCTAACATTTTTGCCAGCTTGGTTGACATAATATTTCGTAACCAAATTTAAATTACTCGTATCTTTGAAGTCACTTGATCGAATGTCATAAAAATTGTCAGAACGTTGTAGAATTGGTGCTGAAGTAAGCGTGTAAAATTTGGAATAAATTACTTTAAATAATCCATAGTTATTAAAGAATAAAGTTGGCTGCTTTAATTATGCCCCACCCTGTATAATTTGCTGTATTTATAGTTAATAATAGCCATATACTGAATATACTGTAATATATTTGTAATTCTTAGTTAAATACTTGATTGAAAAAAGTTTATTTCTATTGTTTATTTTAATCATATGATCATAATATGATAAATTTATAGTGTAAGTAATTCTATATAGTATTTATTGAATTGGTTTTATATAAGTGCAACTATAGACTAGCTGTTGAATTAAATACTTTGTTAAAGGATGCAGCAAGTTAGCTAGATTTTGTTATATGAGACTCAAACCCCCGATACTTTTGATTCTGAGCCTGAGTCTGTTATCACTTTGCCAATGTTTTTCTGTAGTGAATTATATTTCATTCAATGTAGTTATTGATAACTATTGTGTTTCCTTGTATAACCAGCAGGTTATGCAAGATTTTTTAATGTACTACTATGAGATATATTTGTGTGCGGGTTATCCACATTTGTAATGATTTGAAGGATTATAGACTCATGCGAGTTGCATATATTAAAGTATCATAGTGGCTTAGGAGGACTTATCTTAAATTCAGATTTTATGCCTAAAATTTGAATCTTAAATTTGAATTACAACGCATCAATTATAATATAATCAATTTGGCTCTTGATTATAATAACAGTTATAAAACTATATTTTTAATTATTTTGAAAAGTTTTTGCTGTTCTTATTCAATTGTTGATCTTTGTTGAAAAAGATTTAATTGTATAAATGAATCTGTAATATTGATTTGTGAGAGCTAGAATCTTGAATTGTAGTATATATGATACAAAAGTGTGCCTGAAGCAAATGATCACCTGAATTTTTACAATATGCTCATTTATTGATTGTAATGTTTTGTATAGATATCGAATAGTATCTGATTGTAATCATATATTTTTAATTATATACTATATTTTAATATACTTTGAATATACTGCTTTTTACTAATTTTTTTGGTCAAGTTTATTATATTGTTTCAACATTTTTTCGTGCTTATTTTATTAAAATTTAATTAACCAGAATTAGACTGGTCTGTTATCTGGATTGACCTCCCTTGCTCCCCCCCCCACCTCTAGCAGTCTACTAAGATGTAGTATATTATATTTACAGTATATTGTTCTTATGTCATATTATTTAGATATTCAGTACTATTCGACTTAATGCGACTTGATAGTGGTTGATAAAATTGTAATCTACCTATAAACAACCAATGTTAGCACTATTGTGCTTGTGTCATTTTATTTAGATGTTACAGTTTTTTTAAGTAAGAATAAAATTGACTTTTACTACTACTACTACAATAACTCCTGTAGTATTTTTAATACCTAGTTTATATCTCAGTCAAGAATACGGGGATATAATTACTCAAATATTTCAATACTCGAAATATTTGAGTAATTTTTATTTAGCTATATGTATATAAAAGTTACAATAAAAATATACACAGTCTCGAGTAAGTTTGTTATTTAGTATTAGTTTAATAGACGGTTTTCTTGAGTGTTATTATAAATAATCAAGCAGGTTTCAAGTAGTGAGCATAAATTATATCCATTTTAGTGCTCTCAGTAGTGAAATCTCAATTCAATTCAATCACATTGTATAAATTTGAAACTTGAGATAAAATAATTTTAAAATATAATCGCATTTGGCAATAAAATAAAATGAAAGAGAACAATCAATTTACAATCATATGACATTAATTTTACAATCATACTGTAAACTATGGCTAAATCATTGAAATAAAGAGTTAATTTTGATATTTGGCTGTAGTACACAGTGGCGGATCTAACGGTAAGCGGACTAAGCGGGCGCAGGGGGCCCTGAGCTTTTAAGGGGCCCCCAAAAAAGTTTGATTTTTTTTATAACACTTGCATAATATGTGGGAAAATGTTAGAGACGTCATATGACGATAACCTAAAAAAAAAAACTCACAACAATAATCTAAAAAGAAATATTGGTCAAATTTAACTTAGTAGAGGGCCCAGTTATTCTTACCGCTTAGGACCCCCACTTGAGTTGATCCGCCACTGATAGTACACTATATTGAAGATTACTGTGTAACTTTAAGCATTCCTTTTATTTATTCTGACCTGTTATGTCAAATATTAGAAGCAAAAGCAATCTGAAAACCATTCACATACTTTTCAATTTGTTTTGAACATTTGACATTGGATTTATTTCCTAACAAGTTACAACAACAAACAATATTATATTATGTAGCATATTAAGACTTTATAAAGTTAATAAAGGAGTATATACAATTCAATTGAAATGCAATTAATATATCAAATAATCAAAAAGGATGTATAGTAATATTTTAACATTACAGCAATTAGATTTACAAGAAGAACGATTTATCCCTAAGAAGCTCTAGATACTTATAAGAGAGATTAGTTATTACTTATATTATGAGTAGTTAATTAAAAGTTTATACAAATATCTTAGTTATGATTTTCTAAGTATGTGTTATAAAGAAAATAATTAAGCAATTGGAATAGAGAAAGAAACGAAAATGATGCGAAAAAGAGCACAACTTGTTCAATAAACAGCAATATTAATAGAAAATGTGTATAATTAATAACACATGGATTTTCAATGTGATATTATTTTAACAATCTTGCATCAGATTGAGATCAGTTAGCTTGCGATGCATAAATCACAGACAATATTCTATTAGATAATAATGACATTAGAAAAAGGCAAGCTTGCTATGTACAGCAGCAGTTTATCAACAGCATATCATTGGTCATAAATCATACTTATCATTTTATTGTCTATTTCATATTCTCTGGCACAGTTTTAAGTCTATTATATGCCAATTGTGCATGTTGCTCAATTCTATCTCTTTCTCTCTGTCTGTCTGGCTGTCTGTCTGTCTGTTTCTCGCTCTGTCGCTCTCTCGCTTTCTCGTTTAAATTTTAATATATGTGTTTTTTTAGATCAAATATATTTTGATATGTAGATTTTTTATAAGATTTTTATCTCATAATCATGTTTTTTATTAATTCGTTGTTGTTTTCATATTAGCTTTTTGATTGATAAATATAGTCGCTTTAATGATATAGTAATGACTTAGTTTGACCGTTATTTTTTTAAACAATGACTCTAATGTTACTATTAATCTGACATTCATTAAGCAATGAAAACAATGTGCAAACACTTTTTTGTTACAGATTTGCAACGGCAATTCGTAACCTTTCTGATCTGAATCCTCTTGTACTCTTTAGTGGCGATGCTCTCAATCCTTCAATCAGTGAGAAGATTCAATATTTTAGACGGATGTATATATAAGAATATCAGTGCTAAATAATTTTACAAACTGAGACGTATAACTCTTATGTCAGATTCCAGGAAGCCTGTTTAACTAAAAAACCAATTTTAGCTATATACTGGTTAAAATATGCAAAGCACACGGTTATTGCAGCTATTTCATTGGATCATCGAGTCATCTGATTATAATGACATTATGTTACGCAACATAGAATTGTTGCGTGATTTAACTAGATTTTAAAAAATCAGTACGTATTGATATGGCTTCTATAAATATGTAGTATGTATATGTATGGATTCTGTACATATTCTGGCCCTCTGGAACCGGCCTTAAGTGAAATATGTTTCAGTTTTTTAATGCAAGGGACAAATATTACAGTGTGACCGTCATAAATAACCGAAAT
Source organism: Oconnorella tubifera (assembly GCA_034700105.1). Lineage (NCBI taxonomy): Eukaryota > Metazoa > Annelida > Clitellata > Enchytraeida > Enchytraeidae > Oconnorella > Oconnorella tubifera. The sequence continues at coordinate 5,305 of JAQIXG010006244.1, forward strand.
TAGTCATTTATATTGAATTAACTAACTTTTATTTATATTTAGTTTTGGACATTATTTTTAATTTTTTTAATTCAAGGTTCAGTTCCAGCGAAAGCTCTCTGTATCTCTAACTTGGTGCACCCTTTAGTAAGACGCTTAAATTGACATCTATATCTGGGACATTATTTCATATAATAGAGTAATCCATGACATTAAATTGAAACGACTTTTATAATAAGTGATTGTATTGTAGTGAGTACAATAACTAAGGGCAAGCAAATGGTTCCACTGCTTAATGAGATCAAAGTGGCATGCGCTGTGTGTGGCAATCATGACTTTGGTAAACGTAAAATACTTGCCATTCTTTCACAACGACCGTAATAATAACAACTAAATATCTGATGTTAATAATCTTCAGGCTTAGATAAAAAATGAAACTCGTAAAATTTAATAGGGTAATATTTCCTTTTTTTGTCTGAGAATTTTGCTTTCAATTTTATATTTCTATTCTTTTGGATTCCGTTTGAAGACGGTATTTTTTCTTGTTAAATTTTTAATCGCAATAATATCATATATATTAAAATAATGTTTTTAAATTTTGTTGTATTGTATTTTATTGTTGTATTTTATTATAATTTTGTATTCAATTTTGTATTAAATATTGTATTTTTTATTGCATTTTTATTGTATAAATTGTATTAAAATTTTGTATTATTGTATTTTTTGTTATATCTTTATTATATCTCTTTATTGTTTTAAATGTTTGTATTATTGTATTTCTTTATCTTCAGATCACGGAGTCGATAATCTAGTCGAGCTCTGCAAAGAAATGACATTCCCTTGGTTGCTTAGCAACGTCTATGACATCATCACGGGGAATCCCCTAGCCGACGCACAAGTCACTCATATGATTGAGTGGCAGGGGAAGAAGGTTATTATTCTTTTGGAATAATCACTTTAACTGAATGGCTTTTGATAGTACTTGAACAAAATTTTACAAAATGTCCTAGGTCAGATATTTAAAGACAATATGTTCTTAGATAAAATGTTTCTAGACAAAATGTCTAAAGTTTTTAGATAAAATGTTTCAAGACGAAATTTTTATTCACAAAATTTTTTATATTGGTGAGACCTTTGAACTATGAATCACAAGATTTTTCAGTCCAAAGCAATTCGCTTTACATTATCTGCTTTACTTAGTAAGCTGCTTTGAATGATCTTCCTAATCTTTAATTTCATTTGGGAGAGAAATTCAACTTAAGCTTTAATATAATATCTCTGTCATTCCCAAATGTAATTATAAGCTTTGTGTTAAGAATGGATTGCTCACTCATCATTTTGTTTCTGTTCAATTTATGTTACAACACTACCTTGTGTGCAGGTAATGTTGGTAGTGCAGGTAGTGGTAATCGGCAACCAAACCTGTGCGTTTAATTTCGCTCTTGTACTTAATGTAGTTATAAACTGGAATTTAGAAATTTAAGTATGAATTGAATATTTACGTAGCTAGGACTGATTGGCTTGGTTGAGATTGACTGGTTGGCTACACTGTCTACAATTGATCCTGATGACGTTGAGTTTTTAGACTACGTTGATGAAGGGATCAAGTTGTGCAAGGAACTGCGGGCCCAGGTCTTGCATTTTACTTGTATACTTGTGTACGTTCTTATAGTCTCTGTGCTCTTTAGTGAAATAGTTGTTTGCTGTGCTTGGGACTGGCAGGCCCAGGTTTGATTCATGTGAATGCTCACTCTTGTACTAACTCGCTGCACTCTTTAGTTTAAATTGGCAGCAATATCTCAGAACTACTACTGAACAAATGTGCCTTTCATTGCTAAACCTAGTACACTAGTAATACCTTGTACACTTGTAAAACCTAGTAATACCTTGTACACTTTAGATTGTAACATTATAAAACATGTGAAATAATTAACACTAATAATAATTCATTCATGAATTTGTGATGTTAAATTTAATTTACTTTTTACTTGACATTTTTATTTCTTAAATGTTGGAATTTGTTGTTAATTGTCTAGGGAGCCGATTACATTATCGCCTTGACTCACATGCGCTGGCCTAATGATATACGTCTCGCTGAGAATGTGGAGGATATAGATTTGATTCTTGGTGGACACGATCATGATTTCATTGTTAAAGAAGTGTGTAGTCTCACAATATCTATTTATTTATTTCTATTTCTTCTCTACTTATGTACAGAATCTATACATATTTTCAAACTTGTTGAAATTGTGTTAAATCACAAATGCTTTAACGTTTTAGTAGCATAACATTATTATAATCAGATGGCGCCATGGTCCTATGAAATAGCTGTAATAACCGTGCTCTTTGCACATTTTAACCAGAATCAATGCTAAAATTACTTTTTTAAGTTAAACCTTCTCCCTGGAATCCTCCACAAGTAATTTTCTACTTGTATAACGGACGTTAATTTTACTTATTAAAATTTAGAATTTTTTTGTTGTCTTTCGTAGATTAATGGTAAGTACGTAATAAAAAGTGGGACGGACTTTAGAAACTTTGCTCTGATTTCTCTCAAGTTTCCGGCAGATGCCGGATCTAAAGTTGAAGTAGTCGTTGAAGAGAGGAGTGTGACTCGCGATATAGCAGAAGATGAAAGAATGAAAGAAATAGTAGAAGAATATTCGAGTTAGTATATGCGCAAGTAACACTAGTTATACCGGTTGTTTGCTAGAGAAGTGGTTAGAGCACTGGAATTGGAAGAGATGAGTCTAGGTTTGAATCCATGATGGCTCACTATTTCTGTAACTTGTTGCGCCGTTTAGCAAGGCGCTAAAATTAGCTGTTACGTCTAAGACATCGTTTCATATAATATAGTAATCCGTGATGTTAAACTTATTTAATTTGACTTTAACGTTGAAGTTATTTTAACTTTCTAAAAGTTTTTTTAATGCTATTGTTCTTGGAGGACTATAACTTTCTCCTATAACGCTCAAATCATTTCCTCAAATTAACTTAGCTTTATAAACATATATATAAACCATACATTTATAACATATTATGTAAATGTATATTTACGTTATACATTAATATATGTATTTCATATGTAAATGTATATACTACAAATGTACAAAATCTATGATTAATTTTTTTAGTTAAACAAACTAATTAGCAGCCTTCATAAGTAATTTTCTTAAGACTTTTGGTTAAGGTAGCCTTTTCCAAACTTTTATTGTAGAAATAGTTGGTGGTGAGATGGAGTCGGTACTAGGGGTCATCTACTCGGAGTTGGACGGAAGATTCTCTAGTATACGTCATCATGAGACAAATCTTGGTAAGGGGCCGTTCATAAAGTACGTCACGCTATTTTTGACAATTTTTACCCCCTCCCCTGCCCGTCACAATCTGTTACAAATCTCAGACCCCCCCCCCTAATGTACGTCACATTTTCGAACTAAAAAATCACCATTGAAGAAGCAAATATTGTATTCATAGATTCTGTAAATATGTACATATTATACAAATATGTACAGATTCATATTGATACATATTTACAGTTTCTACACATGCGTACAGATTCTGTAGATATGTACATATTATACAAATATGTACAGATTCTATACATATGTACCGATTCTGTACATATGTACATATTATAAAAATGTGTACAGATTCATATTGATACATATTTACAGTTTCTATACATGCGTACAGATTCTGTAGATATGTACATATTATACAAATATGTACAGATTCTATACATGTGTACAGATTCTGTACATGCATTTTTAAATGCTTGTATCAATTTTGTCACAGTACACAGTGACGTAGGCAAGGAGGGGGATTGTGGGTCATAACCACCCCCCCATTGGAGGTAGAAACAATTATTTGTAAGTGTGAATATAACAGTAAAAAGTGGTTTTCTAAATGAAAAAGTCATCTCTTAAATTTTCAGATAAACCTCCCTCCCCACTGAGTCAATTCCTGCTTGCACCACTAACAGTTCTTGCTTAAATGTAATGCAATTATATATTTTATAAATATAACTTATAAATTCAAAGTATCTTCACTAAAGTTGCATTCACTAAAGTTGCATTCACTAAAGTTGCATTTGAAGAGAGACCTTGTTGTCTATTGCAGGTAATTTCATGACAGACATCATGCTGGCCGCTAATAACTGCGACGTAGCATTGTTCAACTCAGGATCACTGAGATCAGACGCTATTCATAAAGAGGGAGAGTTTAAAATGAAAGATCTGATGGCCATTCTACCGATGCCTACCTCTCTTGTTGTCTTACAAGTTACAGGCAAGTTCTTCTATCAAGGATTATTATATGATACGAATGATATCTAAGATATAGCTGTCAATTTAAGCGTCTTACTCAAGTTTAAAGCAGTGCCGAATATTTACTTTGTATCTGTTTTGATGCCAAAGAGATCCTGAAATGAACTATTTGTATTTTTGCTGAATAGTTATGGGTTACTATTTGTACTTTGCTGAATAGTAAAAATGACTATTTGGTACAGCCATGCTGAAGGATGCAGCAAGTTGAGCAGTTATGGAGTATCAAAACCAGAACCTGTTTCATCTGAGTCTAGTGCTTTACTGATATGCCGATGAGCTGTAATGGTATTTTGACAAAATGGCCTCGAATATATTTACCGAACAAAATGATCCCGTTAATTTTAAGCTTAACACTACCACTAGTAGTAATCCTTACTTCAATCCAAACTCGAATCCTAACCCTAACATAACCCTAAGAATTAAAAGTCAGAGCCATTTTGATAGGTTAGTAACTTTATTCTTCAGAATAACTTATATGCTGGCAGTCAAACTGTTGATTATCCGATTATCAAAACTGTAGGAAGTCAACTACTGAAGGCTCTAGAAAATGCCGTTTCTCGGTACCCCACCCTTGAGGGTCGCTTTGCTCAGGTCTCCGGTATTTCATTTACCTTTGATCCTAAATTGCCGCCCGGTGAACGTGTGCTGCGTGAGAGTGTCAAGATGGCAGGGGAGGCAGCCTTGGAAGAAGATAAGGTTAGTTTGATTGGAGATGGGTTTATTTATTAGATAGGAAAGTAGAGAATATGATAAAGAGATACTAGTGGTAGGTTATAAGGAGCCTATATATATTATGTACAGATTTTATACTGCACTGTATAGATTTATTCATGTATACAGATTTTATGTATATGTACAGATTCTATACATGTGTATAGATTACGTGTATAGATTTTATACATTTGTATATTTTACAGTTA
>JAQIXG010006245.1:0-10527 GCA_034700105.1 Oconnorella tubifera
TGTGCAAACTATTAACTCTCTGTGTACTGTAAATTAATAGTAGATACTGTCTTTATATTTCTTCTACTATGTATTTAATCTATATTTATTTTATGATGTCAATTTGCATTGCTATATTTTGTTAATAAACTAATAATAATAATATAAAAACATAATACAATTAGCAGCTATAAAGAATCAATGAATGAAATAAATCAAAATGTCCCTTTGCAAAAAAGAAAAGAAACCTTAAAATACAATAAACCTTTATATACATCAGATCTGAGCTGCTTCATAAAATGTTGCTTATTCACTTTATTAAAACTATAAAATGATGGAGGATCCTTAATAACATTAGGCAAGTTATTCCAAAGAGATGACTAGCTAAAAATTTTGAGAAAACTTTTGTATTCGCCTAAAAAACCAAAATTACTTTTAAATCAGTTTTATGGCTGATTTAAAAATAATTTTGCTTAAAATTACCTTGCAAATATTTTAAAGTGATTTTAATTTAAAATTACTTATAAATCTATTTTATACATGATTTTAAAGTAATTTTGCTTTTTACTTTGGTGATAAAGTGACTATTTGACATAAAGTGACTATTTAGTCACTTTATGTCAAGGTTTAGTCAACCCGGGCAGAATGAAATGCAACCCGGACGTTGGCCGTCCGGGGTGTGGTTACGCGACTGATTGTATGAAAATTGTGACACATCACGTGATTTGTAATTTTATTTATAAATTAGCACTATCTACATGTAACAGAGTCTCTTCCGTGTCATCAAAAATATTGTTGTAAATGTTGTCATTAATCAATTACATCTCGACTAGAATCTAAAATTCTAAATGATTTATTGGTTTATTAATTGCTCATCAAGTTGATACTTACTGCATGTGTATTATTATTGGCATTTTGTAAATCGTCAATTAAGCGTATTACGAATTAAATTTAATACATAGTGTAGTGAAACATCATTCTGCAGTGTAGTACAGATATTCTACAGTGCTAACAGTAGCATCAATTATTATAATTATTATAGCTGAAACTGTTTTTAAAATAAGCTTATTAAAAATTAATGCAGTTATAATGACACTCTGATTAACTTAACGTTAACTGAACAGTTAATTATTTTAAACAATTAAATGCTAAGTTAAACTGGTTAAATATAAAAAGAGAGTAAACAATAAACGAATTTTATAAACAGAGCAAATGCATTACTGTAGAAATTACAGCAAAATGTAACCAATAACGTTGATAAATAACGTCGTAAACAAATAACGTTGCGATTATAATGTTCCCTCAAATGTATTCCATCAGTTTCCTACTAGTAGTAGGTCTGTCATATTATCTTCACAAGAATACAATTACAGCTCAGTCTGTCAGAAGGACAGCACAGAGTGGTGACTCGACTTCTGGGTTTGATATTCAGCTGATTGGACTCCTTCGTGACTTTCAGCAAACTCTACAGGAGACGAACAGAAACTGTCCGAAAAAAGGATTGCAAAAGGATTCCCCAACTGAATCTAATGCCATTCAATCAACAACATTTCCTGGTGACAACATAACTAATTATTTAAGTATAGATCAATTACAATTTCTTACAGTTTCTGTGTATATTCTGTTTTTCAACAGTTTTTCAACTTTTTTCATAAATGTTTTTCGATTTTATGTATAAAAATTTATCGTGTTTATTAATTGATGAGTTTAAAAGATGGTACAGTATGTTATAGCAGAAATGCTGTGCTTTATGTATCAGGGACCTGTAAGACGATTAAAGCAGCTGACTCCAACGCTCCAAGTGGAGTTTACAAGCTCATTACTTCTACTTTATCTCTCATAGAGGTCTCTGTCATTTTCGTTATTGTCATGCTTATAGAAGCAATATACGATAAAGCTGAAAATTAATATGGTCCTAATTTGTTTAAGTATTTGTCGCGAGATTTGATTTTTATTAAGAACTGGAACAAATTTGCAATATTGCGCCGAGGCAGTTGAAATAAGTTATAAACATTCAAATATCCAATCAATGATCGAAACGTATCATAGCAAAATATAATGAAATAAGACTATAATAGCCTTAAAAAGATATATTTTTCTTATTAACATTTTAATTTAAATAAGAAAACCCAACGATTAGAAATGAACGTAAAGTCATCATTAATGACATTATTTAAGTTATAAATAGGATACTTTCTGCTTTGTTTATCCTAAAATTAAATAACCCATGCAATAATTACATTATGTAACGACTTGGTTATGAAAAGAATTAAAAAAAGAACAAAAGCCTGAAAGTAAGTATTCTCTAATCTTTTCAGTATTTCATTTAATTTGTTCATGTTTTAAATTGCTTTTAAAAGAATGTACAGAAAAAATGCATAAATAAAATAGAATGACAAGATGTAACGTATTCTAGAAAGTAATGGTTTTATAACTGTGTCATTCAGAGACTCATTCTACAGTATAGGCCTACTCATCAGCAGAGGAAGGAGACATGAAAGTGATCCTTTCAATGACTTAATGACGTATTATACGTTTGTATATAACGTCTAATACGTCGAAATCTTTACGTATTATATTATGTATAATACGTAAAGATTTTAGCAATCAGCTGAAATCTTTACTGAAGATTTCAGTTGTTTGCTGAAATCTTAAGTAAAGAAAATCAAAAAAGTTTTGCTTCACTTTAGGTATACTGTGAGATGGGTTTGAATGGAGGTGGCTATACATTTCTCAACCCAATGGCTCTTGCAGTCTTGACAGACGCTCAGTTACAGACCATGTTCACCGATAAGACTAATTTCTTGATGAGAACAAGACAATGTAATGGAAGTCAACCGTATACTGTGCTATCGCAGCTTCCTGAATATGCGTAAGGAATTAAAAACATTCGTGTTGTGAATAGTGTTAATTTTTCTTTTTTAAAGCGTCAATATTTGTTTTTGAGATAATTTCGTCAGATAATATTTTCTCAATTTTCCTTCCTCTAATCACACAAAATATAGATTGGACAAGGTTTTACCGACGCGAATGTATTGCATTAAAAATTATATATTCATGTTTTTGATTCACTCTAAGTGGATGGCTTTCATTGTTTAGTTTATGGTTGGGTAGAGCATTGTGTGGTCTCTTCTATACTAAATAACGTCTGCTTCATTGTTTTTCAATATATACTTAACAGACATCAACTTTACGATTGACATTATAAATAATAATATTACAAAAATGGTAATGATTTACTGTTGACATATTTTGTTTTAAAATAAATATTATCCTCTTTCGATTAACTCAGAAAAAGAACTCAGCAAATGAAAATAAATGAAAAAAAAATCAATTTTTAAGTCCAACAAGACTGAATATAAGGACGACTTATTCAAAACTGTGTTAAGTTTATAGAATTTCAATACCTTTGCAGGCGTTAACTATAAATATTTGTAGTCAATATTTCAGAATCACTGCTTATTGCGTCTTTTACCTTAACGCGATTTTATTTCGTTTAAAACGCAAAGGAAATAATATTAATGTTTATTCTATTTGCATTTGTTATTCCATTTTTCAATATATCAGCTTTATAATTTTACATTATTACTCATTATAATTATGTAGGGTTTATATATTATTTTTAAACATGTAATATCACGTTCCTTTGATCCCAGTCTGAAATATGCCCCTGATAACGAGAAAAAGTACATTTTATCTCATTGAGACAAAGTGCAAAATCATAAAAAATATTAATTATTAGTTATTTTGTTAGTTATTTCTATCGATATGTGTTGACCAAAACTTGTCCCGTGCTTTTAAAGACTAGTAGAATAATGACTTTATTTAAAGAATAATGACTTTAATTATCTGTCATAATTTATCCATATATCCTTTTAGATCAATCCCATTAAAACTAGGTCTGAACAATAACGATGGATACCGCAATCCTATAAATAAGAATCTTCTCAATACACCATATCTATATTTCGGTTTCCTACCCGCTGTCGTTGCCAGTACAAAAACTGTTCAAGGAGTCAATACAAACGGCGCAAGACTGGACTTTACAAATGGCGACGCTAATGGAAACAGTCAGATCACTCAGTTTGCCAACTTTGCAGAACTAACACCCAGTGGCTACTTGTATTCTGTGCCTTGGCTTTTTGCCGTTGGATTGTTCGGACGCGGTCTCAAAAATCCTTCCACTCGCCTTATTCCACCCGAGTACTTTCTCTTCACTGAGGCTCACTTCGGAGGCGGCGGCTGCTACACTCAGACGGACGGCCGCCCACAGATGCAGTGCACTCTCGGCACTTCCATCGGATTTCGCTAAAAGTGTCCCTTTCTAAGAAAACCTCGATTATCATTCTTATCCATGAGCAGTCTACAAAACGAATAAACTAAATTTTACAGTTTCGCTTTTTAACGTTAATAATAAATTATAAAAATGACGTGAAACATTACATATATTATTTATAAACAAATAATCTCTAACAATCGTTAACAAAAACTTAAATTTACTATTGATTGTGCTACAACTGCAATTAATTTAGATAATCTAATATTTAATTATCAAGCTTTCGCTGGTGGCGTTATGAACGACCGCGAACATGTCGTGTTGTAACAGCTATAATAATCGTTAATCTTTAATGCTAATATGGTTCAGGATTTTCAATTAAGACTTGAGAAAGAATGATCACACAGATGTTAATACAATATAACAATATTTTCTAAAGTTTTTATAACTTTAGAGGTGTGATGAAACTTGCATAAGTTTGAATAATTGAAATATATCTTTCTTGTTGAATTCTGTCCCTATATATAGCAGCTATATAATATTTTAAGTTAATTTACTCCTACCCGTATTCTCGCCAACTGGGAATCTCTTATACTGTATACTACTAGTATGAACATTTAAGAATAAAATAAAATTGATTGAAGTTTTAATTTAATTAGTTGAAAAGCAAAAACCATTCCGCCTATCTGAATATGCAGAAATACTGAAACACTAGCATTACAAATTAATAAAAAAAACTATTAGCAATTGACGTTTAATTTTAGAGGGCCGACAATTAATTTATGCATAGTGACGTCAAACGTCTAAGATTGGCACTCAATTTTTATACAATATACTTTTACTTGATAGATTTGGTAAAAAATGTACTAGTACTTTGGAGCGATTAGATTCAGTGAAAAATAATATAATTGCTTTAATTATAAAAAGGGCTGTGTGCTGTTGGCATACGTTGCACTTTTATAATCATCAATTGTATTGACACCAATTCGCAGTAATTTTAATGATCAATGCTATAGAGAAGCGAACCGTCGATAATAAAACCACCTTGTCAAACCTCTTATAATCGTATACGACGATTAATTAAAGACTCTTAATGAGACCGAGGGGCATACCAAGGTTCCAAGTACTGAAGCATTTAGTTTTAATGCAGCCTTTTAACAATGTAAATTCAACATAAGTTTAATAATTTTAAGACTGCATTCTTTTAAAAGTTAGACATATTTCATTTTTTTCCTCTAGAAGATCTTTTATATCATATAGAACACAGCGAAAGAAATTGAGCTTTCATTATGAATGATCACCATTTCCACGAAAGTTATTGCTAAGTGAGATGCTTAATCTTAATTTTATTTATTTTTTAATTTGTAGCTGGTATTCAATAACGGCGCCCTCACCAACTTTCTATTAATTTTAAATCAGATATTAGTATAATTAATTATTAGTTTGTTATTTAACTCAGAAATTCTAAATTTTATCATAAACATTGACTTGCTTATTCTTTAATGTATGTGCAGCATGTTACGACAGAGCAAATGACAGAACTACTGAATATATTTTATCTCTAATATCTGTCACAGTTCACATGATATATCACTAGACTCCTCAAGGTTGTGACTATTCAAATTTCATATCATCTACATTAGAGTATCTATTGACTTCTGTCTGTCTGCTGCAGGCCCTTTTATATATATATCTTTTATTTGTCATCAAGACAGCACAAATATAAAACACATAACTTAACTAAAAAAAAGAAACAAAATTTAACACAAACAAACTAAACACTAATCAGCACAAATACGTAATTAGAATGATCCTTAGATCTTAATTGCATTTAATCACATATCTATTATAATAACTAAATATCAAGTTAATAGTTTATGAGCAACACTCGTGACGCGAATACATTTAACAAAATTGAATTTTTTTTCATTATACCAACTTTTATCAACTTACTTTTAATAGTAGATAATAGTAGATAACTTATCAGTAATTCTTAAAATTATAAATGATTGTATTGTAATAATTTATAATTACATATATTTGATATAGCTGATATAGCATCGTTATAAAATGGATATTAATAAGAATCTCATATCACTAAGATTGATATCACATCATTATAATATGGTTATTAATAAAAATCTTATATAACTAAAAGTGTTTGGATATCAGAAAAGATATTTTATCTTATTTGACAAAGAATTAGAAAGTCTTATCAAGATAAACCAATTTGCAATATAAACTGCTCGCATCGCTTGATTTTACAGTCAGTCAACCTGGACAATTCATCTACAGAATTTTGGTCTACAACACTTGGACTGCCAATATTTGGTCTAACCCTAAACCTAGCCATAACCCTAACCATTGTGATGATTTTCAAAGGAACAGGGTTAGGATCTTGATGATGGAATAAAAATCGTGGTGCCACATTGTAGTTTCATCTATGTTAAGTCATTAGGGTTAGATTTTGGGCGTAAGTGTACACACTATTTTACGATCCAAATGGATTAAAATTGGCAGTATTATATTGAAATTCAAAGTAAAATATTTAGCTACAATGAGGACCGGATATAAATTATAATGTATTATTACAGCTTTTAACTTAACTAATCAGTACATAGAAATTACAGTAATACATTGTAAATACAGCTGAAGTTAAGTGACTAGGGTTAAGATTCGGGTGTGGATAGGATAAAAATAATGATGTCACATTGTAGTTCCAATTAAGTTGAATCATTTGGGTTAGAATTGCAGTGTAGATGTACGTTTTGCATGCCGATGCAAATCGATTAAAATTACAGTCAAATTGATGAAAATCGCAATGTATTAGATGTACTTAGCTGAAGTTAAGTCACTAGGGTTAGGAGACTGGTGTTGATAGGACAAAAATAATAGTAGCAGACTGTAGTTCCAACTAAGTTGAACCATTAGGGTTAGAATTGCGGTGTAGATGTATGTTTTGTATGCCGATGCAAGTGGATTAAAATTAGAGTTATTTGACAGTATTTGGTATGCTAACGGAAGTCAGCGCTTTCTGCACTCGTTGACTTAGGCCTACTTACTCAATAATATATAAGCCTTCGAATATTCTAAATTGCACGAGCCAACTATTAATACAATTGTTAATAACAATTTTTATTGGCCGGTTTTTTATGCATGGTAAATTCTTAGGCCTAGAACATTCTAGAAGGCCTTTGAAGTTAACCGAAAACACGTCAATGACGTATATATAATGATACTGTGGTGAATTCGGCCTACCTATAGGCCTAGAACATTATAGAAGCGCTTTGAAGTTAATCGAAAACATGTTGATTATATATAATGATATATATAATAATGTTGCGGCGCGTTTGAAGTTGATAACAGTGGACCGGAGCTGTCAACATTTGACGAGTCGAATTTACTCAAGGGAAGGTCTGACGAAGTTTGTGTTACACGTCACAGGCCTTCGAGAAGGGCCTCAGTTTAGTATATAAAGCAGCGAGCTGCAACGCAAAGGAGATCACTTCTCTTCACGCTTTCAGACGGTAAAGACCTAGTAGAAGAAGACGAGAAGAAGACGAGAAGAAGACGAGCAGAGCAGGACGAGACTGACGGCACCTTCAACCGGGACCCTTCCCTACTCGCTCCGGCGAAGGAACGTAGATGATTTCTTCAACAACTTAGCGTACCAGGGGAGTCGCTGTACGCCTCCCGACGACGCGCTAAGCAGGTGTAGACGAGGCTGTGTACCGAGACCCTTCCCTACTCGCTCCGATAGGAGGATTTCTTCAACAACTTAGTGTACCAGGGGAGTCGCTGCACGCCTCCCGACGACGCACTAAGCAGGTGTAGACGAGGCTGTGTACCGAGACCCTTCCCTACTCGCTCCGGTAGGAGGACTTAGACTTCTTCAACAACTTAGCGTACCAGGGGAGTCGCTGTACGCCTCCCGACGACGCGCTAAGCAGGTATAGACGAGGCTGTGTGCCGGGACCCTTCTCTACTCGCTCCGGCAGTGGGACTTGGAAGATTTCCGATGACAAAAGGAACTTTACGCATTTTTACCTAAAAAGTACTCAAGTGAACAGACCCCTGCGCAAATTTTTCTTTGGAGTGGACTTTGTCAACTTTCTTCAGTGCCCAGAGGCCGGGACAATCGGTGATACTTAGGTGGTCGCTGGTACCCATCCAACGTGGCCTGAAATACTACACAGCATCTACCTAATGTCGATGATTAGAACGAATCGTTATCTCAGAATAATTACGAACTCTTAATATAAGACTTTAGTTTGGTTACAACTTAGAATAAAAGACTTGTTTAGTTACGAACATTATTCATTGTAAATATATCTAATTATTAGAATATACGCGAGTTGCGGATCTTATACTTTGTATTTAGACTTGTGTTTTTAATTAATAATGTCCGATAGTAGTTCTTCCTCGACGCGGCGGGACAAAAATCCCGTGTCGATGTCCATTTCGGCCGTGGACCGGACGACATCACGACCCGCGAGCCGCCCGCCACATAAAGCAGCGAGCTGCAATGAAGTTAATCTCACTTTTCTACAAGCTTTCTGACGGTAAAGACCTAGGAGAAAAAGACGAGCAGAGCAGGAGGAGACTGACGGCGCCTTCGACCGGGACCCTTCCCTACTCGACTTTGGCGAGCAGACATAAAAGACTTTCAACGGTGGAAGAAGACCTGGAGGGACCATCGGTACTTGGAGTGACCAACGGTACTTGGAGGGACCATCGGTACTTAGAGTGACCAATGGTACTTGGAGGGACCATCGGTACTTGGAGTGACCGACGGTACTTAGAGTGACCAGCGGTACTTGGTGGGCACTGGCTCCCACCCAACAGAGACTTCAGCTGTGGTGAGTGACCGACGGTACCTGGAGTGATCGGCGGTACTTGGAGAGATCGGCGATACCAGCGTCGATCAGAGTGACAGGAGTGATTACAGTCTCAAGGGCTATTCGAATACTACTTCGCTTGAACGAACATTACAATCATCGAACTTTGCGAACTTTATAATTAAAGACTTTGCTTTAAATCTTTATAATTAAAGACTTTGATTTAAGTCCAAGTTGATTTCTTAACTGTATCAATTATTTTAATATACGAGTTGCGGATCTTACTAACCTTGTGTTCAGACTTATTATTTGATCATAAATAATGTCAGATAAAAGCTCTTCACCGACGCGGCGGGACAAAAATCCCGGATTGGCGTTCGCATTCGGCCGCGAACTGGACGATCTCACAACCCGCGAGCCGCCCGCTACAATATTTGTCACCATATACTTAGAAAGAGATAGAGAAAAAGAGATAAAGAAAGAGAAAGACTGATGAGAGTTAGAGAAAGAAATATTGAAAGAGAAAGAGAGATAGAGATAGAGATAGAGATGAGATAGAGATCGAGATAGAGATCGAGATAGAGATAGATAGAGAGAAAGAGAGACAGACAGAGAGAGAGAGAGAGAGAGAGAGAGAGAGAGAGACAGAGAGAGACAACGAAGAAAGAGATAGAGGAAATCTTTGATAGGTAGTATATTATCTCTACACAGAACGAGACTTGAATAAGTAGCATAACGTAACAGAACTATTAATATATCTGTTACTTGAAGAATTCTTTTATAATCAGCTCTACGCTTACATACAATTCAACATATTTCTTGTATTTTTACAGACATTACATTTTTACTTATACACTTCCTGCGTTAAATATTGAAGCAATTTTTGATAAAGGTCTATATCATTTATGTATCAATGACTACTTTATAAATAATTAAGTTACTAGTTCTTTTATTTGAATTTTTCAAACACCTAAGCGTTAATTATTTTTACTCTTTGAACAACCTTATTTCTCCTCGGTTTCTATACTAAATTGTAATTATTCATTTTATTATTAGTATAACTTACTAAACAGAGATGAGTTTATTAACAATATATATAGCAATGCAAATTGACAATATAAAATAAATATAGAATAAATACATAGTAGAAGAAATATAAAGATAGTATCTACTATTAATTTACAGTATTCAAAAAGTTAATAGTTTGCACAAGCACGTTCAGACATTTACACATTTAAAAGCTAAAAAGTGTCTTGGGAAACTGTCAAAAAGTTTCCACGAACTCGTGCGAGGTAGCAAAAGCGGCCTACTTGGATAGCTTTTTCGATTCCGCTAAAGCTGCCGCTGCGCTCGACTATTCTGCCGACCTCTTCACGTATGAAGGCGCTAACGTGTCCGGGCATGTGGCATCCCAAAGAAGGCATCTGCCCTTCG
>JAQIXG010006246.1:0-10526 GCA_034700105.1 Oconnorella tubifera
GATTGGAACAAACAAGTATGTTCTAGCCAGATCTGTGTACTTGATGTTCTTCCTCTCAGCGGCTGTCTCAGCTGCCCTTCCAGGTGTAACTGAAGTAGTTGAGACGTGTGAGACAGCTAGCATATCAGCAACAGTCACATCCCAGATCAAGTTATGACTACTCTGCCAGGGAATTAGAGTCAGACCATCTGGGCGTTTTCCATCGGATCTAGATAACCTCGATGGTTCCTTGATAGATGGGATGCCTGCTCGTGTAAGTCCTCGCCAGACCAAATCATTGACTAGTTGATGACCGAGCCATGCGACCAGAACTATGTCGACATTATTATTTTTATTTCTTATTTTTTTAAAAATAAAATTTTACATTACATTACATCATTTATTATTTATTTTATTATTTATTTATTTTATTATTACTTTTATTTTTTTAATTATTTTTTTAATGTTATTTTTTGTTATTTTATTATTTTTATTATTATTTTAATTATTCACATTATGTACATTACATCACATTACATTATATCATATAAATTAAAAATAATTATATTATTTTCTTTCTTTTTCTTAATTTTATTATTTATTTATTTACTTTTTTTTATTTTATTCATTTATTTGAAAAAAAGTATAAATTTCAGTAGTAGGCGAGATCTCCAGTAGGCGTGTTGACTTGACCCCGAATAATCTAACCCTAGTTTTAACTAAAATCTAAACTAATTCCATAAAAATATGAGTTGATCATTAATTGAACTCGCAACACTTGGTTTCAACAGAATACTAACCACTAGACCAAACATATTTATCTACTTTTGTAACTTTTCTATTTACCTAATTTCGCTAGTTCCCCTACGTCGAGAATATCCTTGTAGAATTTATCATTGTAGACGACAGGAAACACAACTTCATTGATTCTCTTCAGTTGCTTGATGTTGTGAACTGTAAGATCGCCCAGTTCTATAGTACCACGGCTAAAACAAACGAATTAGCTAAATAGTTTTAGGGTTAAAATGAGTGTATTTTACGTTTATTTTATCAATTATATTAATTAAATAAGGAAAATGAGTATATTAATTAAATAAGGGAGAGGAGTAAATTAATTCAATAAGGGAAAGAAGTGAATTTTAATAAATAAAATCATTCAAATGTTAAAAATAATCGAAAAGATTTCAGTTTAAAGTTCACCCTCACAACTTTGATAGTTACTTGACATGGGTCTAAACCTACCCCCTCCCTTTTTCCCCTAACTTAATTTTAAAAATAATAACCCTGTCGTATAGCAATGTTTCTCGACATGATCGTGATTTATGCAACTGACCGGGTCACATTTTATGCAGGACATGCAACTTGTTCAAAATTAAAATTAATACAATTTTACGTATAATTTAATTTTCCCTCGGGTAGTTTTTAGAGTATCAACTAAACCTTCTAGTTGTATGTATTTATTACCTTTTCATCCTGTTAGGAATCCCTTCAATCCGGATTCAACTGAAAAAAAAACAATTAAAAATAAAATTATTAAATGCACATGGATAAGAATTCAAGGACTAGAAAAAGAATAAACTTATTTTACAAATCAACTTTATTATTAAATTTTGTACAAATTACCAAAAAATATCCACAAAGTAAAATTATGAAGATAATTTCAGTCAATTTTGAACAGAAAAATAGAATTTAAAGAAAATTTAACTGAAATGATGATAATCATAGAAATTAGATCATATCTGCGAATAGCCCAATATCTGAAAAGTTTTGCTTTAAGTTATGATGTCAATTTTACATGTTATATTTTCACATTTTATTGCAAATTTTGATTGTTTTATATAACTATCCCAGAAGATAACTCTAAATTTGAAGACTACAGATAATTTGTATTGTATTGTGAAATTTTCTTTGTGAAATTATTTTAAAATATTAAACAATTTATATTTGACTTCTTTCAGATTCGATACTAAAGTTGGAGTCTAATTGATATATGCTATTTGAAGTGCATCTGATAAGCTAATACAAAGATCAGTAAGATATACAATTCTTTATCTTGATTATTTTTCTGTTTGACAACTTTTTAGAACTGTACATATGTATATAATATGTTTCGATATTGTATCTTTCTAATAATTATACATATTGAACAAATAATATAATATTTGCATATGTCGTATACTTGCACAAATGTGTATGTATTTCCAGAGACTTAATTTTGTATAATTTACTCTTGTGGTATTTGCAAATGGACTGTTTGGTTATGTAAATAGATCTGTATCTGAAGCAGTTATTAGGGACTTACTATCTAGTATTACACAGAGCAAAATTATTAGGTAATTTTCAGTGTAATGGGTATTTATGTTTTTTTATAGGCATTTATCTAGTTTTTGTGTATAATTCTAGTTTTTATATAAATCATCTTATTGAAATAGATCAGTCCATCAATTCTAATCATCATCCCTTTTGTGCTGATGTGACATTACACAGCAATATTTAAACCATGCAAAATGCTTAAAATTGAAACAATTTCTTGTTATCAACCCTTTGCTTTTCCAGACTGTTCCAAAATGTCAGAAACCAAACCCAGCGTTCCTCACACTGATCCCATTGCTTTCGTAAAGGCTCTTCTGGAATCATTTGGTGGTCTTGACTCTCGTAATTCAGCTTGGGAGACCCCGTTGTTTAAATCTGCTGGGGCGGGGAAACTGGATGAAGTTCTGGAGTTAATCAAATTGGGAGCTAAACTGGACAGAAGGGCCAAAAAGCGATTCACTCCCCTACACGTGGCTGTCAGATTTGGCCATAGGGATGTCGCAGAGGTGAATTTTTATTTTTTCGTTATATTATGAAAGTTAATAGCTAAATGATAATAATAATAATGATAATGATAATAGCTCATTATATAATAGTTGTTCATTTTATTATGATAGTTATTATAAAAGTTTAACATCTGGATTACCGTATTATGTGAACGATATCTAAGACATAGCTGTCAATTTAAGTGTCTTACTAATTATATTACTAGTAAGTTAGTAATATAATAGGCTGACCAAAAATGAAAAACCGGGACAATTTTTTATCACTGGACTTCTATAATTTTATATAATTATTAAGTTTAGATAATCATAATATATATTTCATTTTCTTCTTTGACCTTAACTCTCAACCTAAGAAATATATTGTTCTGTCAAAACCACTCCAAAACGTGCATTTCTATTGTCTGCTCAAAAAGCAATTAATTTTTGGATCAATTTGCATTTTTCAAAAACATCCACTACATGATCAGACAATATTTCAGATGTTTTCTCTTTTAATAGAACAAAACGTTAGTACTTTATTTTTAACTCCACTGTTTGGACCTAATGGCACAAAATATCTTACAAGAACTGGCAAAAAGTATACACTGTTATGATTGGAAGTGTTATAGTTGAATTGGTGACATTGCAGAATCAGGGGCGTCGTTAGGGGGGTGCGGACCGCACCGGGTGACACTATCGTAGGGGGGTGACACCAAAAATCTTGGACCGAAATTTTCCTCTGAAGAAAAAAAATAAGAATTACATAAAAAAATAAATAAGAATTGTTACAGAAATAACAATGGACTCATTCATTTACGCTTGAACTGTGAATGAACTATGAATGGGGGGATTGAATCGAATACTTCCTTCAGAAGATCGTAAAAGATGCAAGGAAGCAAAAAAAAAGGTCATCACTGTTACGTTCAATTTATCCTACGCAGAAAAAAAATACTGGCGCCGCTACTGGGTGACACCATGAGCTACCGCACCGGATGACACCAACCCTTGCGACGCCACTGTGCAGAATGCAGTACTGTTGTCAGTGGCACTGCTGGACAAGAATGGAAACTTATCCTTAAGCTCGTTGTTGAAATAACATTTTTGTTTTGCAATTTTTTATACTAATGGTTAACTTATTTTTCACAGAAACAAATAATTATAATAAAAATAATATAATTGAATCCTAAATTAACTCCTAATCTGAGATTAAATTTCATTAAAGTCAATGGTTTAGTTTGGCTTCGGCATCGTTTTTAGAGTAGGCCTAAAGTTAGCTTAAACATTAATACATTAATAACATTATTAGTGTTAGAGGTAATCCAGGAGTAAGCCTGTACTTTTAAGTTCTGTGCAACTGAGCATTATGATTAATATTATTTAAATTTTAGAGAAAATAATACTTTTTATTGCAGCCTACTGTTGTACAATCTAAGTTATTAATTTGCAAAAATATATATTTGTTTATATAAAATAATTATACATTGTACAACTACGACAACGCGTGTTTACAAAACGACTGAAGTAGAATTAAGAAGAATAAAATTTAATGAAGATGCTAAAAGTAATGTTCAATTTAAAACATTTTATACGAAAGGTTGCTGTTTAAGTTACGTTGACCGAAACCGGAACATTTTACCAAAACCGGGATATTTATAGGGTTTTGCCGACATTTCCCGGCAGTCGGAACAAGTTGCTTAAATCTGGTCTGGTCAGCCAAAGCTAGAAGTCATTTCAGATTTTTTCAGAAGGAGAGGATAAAAATATGTGAAGACATTTTTCCCGCTCCTCCAATGATGAGGTTATTTAAAAAAACTGATAATGTCCTACTTCCTAAATCTGCCACAGCCATCCTTCTCCAGTTTAAGGAGATTTTGACACGTCCTTGGCTTACAAGATTGATTCTTCGTCAATAGTTGTTCGCTTTAAAAAAAAGTCCAGTCAATTGGATGGGATTGAACACTGAATGCATTATCAGGGAACATTGTCGATCTTTTCAAAATCTTTTCCCGCTCTCAATTGATTTACTGCGTGACATAATGCGGTCAATTTGTTGTGATGAGTTGATTTTACAGACACTCGGTCTAGTTAAGGAGTTATTTTGATTAGCTGCTAGTTTCTTGAAAAAATAGATTCTGGTTTGTAGCAAATATTTTTGCAATTTTCTGGAAATAGAGAGACTCTGAGAGAGGGGTGAGGTACGGGGTAGGGGAAAGGGGTAATTGCTCCCCCAGAATTATAGATTAGATATTTTTATGAAAACGAAATCAATTATACCACGTAGTGTTAAGTTGTGAAAGATGAAAAATTTAAAGAAAACGTAAAATTTAATTTACACAAAGGGTTGTAATCTGTATATAAAGCATTTTTAATGAAAAGTATGCTATTTCTTCCTAAAATAAAATTTTAAATCTCCCTGGAAAAAAAATCACGATTTATTTGACTCTAAATCGGTCAACTGTCTGCGGAATCAAAATAGGCGAGCCGTCTCTAAAGTTGACAACCGGAAGTATTCAATAAAATCGAAGATGGCGTTCGTTGAAAATTCAATTTTTGTCAGAGAGAAGAAATTTGTAACAGATCGTTGAACTGATATCGATTTTGAAGGACGCGATTATTTGTCTGCAACAAATAAAAGTGAAAGCTTTTTAAAGTTGACATCAAATATTTGTTTCGTAAAAAATTATACAAAATACTATTGTAAATTGTGTGACATTAATAAGGCTTATTAAGTTGGATTGAGGGGGGGGTGTAAAGATAGTTAAAATATGGAAAAAAATCATTTAATATTTAATTTTTTATTTTTGAAATTTAATAAAAAATTAAGATAAATACCACAGACGTATACTATAGTCATTAGGGGGGAGGGGGGGGGGTGGAAAGCTTAAAGGGAGGCGCCAAAATTGGAACTAAATTTAAGTTTTATGTTACATTGAGTAAAGTTTCATTTGTGATTTTAATCAAGTAGAATTTTGGCTACTTAGTGCATAGTGAATTACTATAACATACATAATTTTTATTCTAAAAAGTGGCACTTTAATTTTATAAAAATCTAAAATTAATGTTTGATGTTGTTATTTTAATGTTGTTTCAGATACTGAAAGCTGCTAGCCCTCTGTTGCTGAGAATTATTTTACTCGGCGCTTTCTTTCTATACTGTACGGTAAGAACTTTATCAGTTTATAAGCAAATAATTTAGCCTATTAAATGATTGATTATACTGACCATTATTTGATTGATTAAGGGACAATTATTTCATTGATCATACCCACTATTTTATTATTAATTCACATACTATTATGCTATTATATGATTGATCATATTATTGATCATACAGATTATTATATGATTGATCATATTATTGATCACACAGATTATTATATGATGGATAATTTTATTGATCATATGATGATATGGACTATTATAGGATTGATAATATTTTTGGTCTTACATTCTAGGCCTACTATATGATTGATCAAAAGACTAGTTTATGATTGGTTATACTGACAATATCGTTGCCTATACTGACTATTACATTTTCGATCATGTTATTTATTATACACAATATTTTATCGATCAAACAGTGCATTATATGATTGATCATACAGACCACTGTATAATTGATCATACGGTGTATTATACGATTGATCATATAGACTATATTTGTGAGCATACAGACTATTGTATAATTGATCATACGGTCTATTACATTATTGATCATACAGACTGTTAACTTATTGATCATAGAGTCTATTGTATGATTGATCATATAGTCTATTGTATGATTGATCATACAGTCTATTGTATGATTGATCATACAGTCTATTGTATGATTGATCATACAGTCTGTTGTATGATTGATCATACAGTCTATTATGTGATTGATCTCACAGATGATAGTCGAATACTTTGAGCCGACAGATGTTCAATGTTCAGTTAAGATTTGGTTGCGAGAGATCGGTTTCTCTATTTCATACGGAGCCTTATTACTAAAAACTTGGCGGTAAATAAATATATCTATAAAACTGGGCATGCGGACGTTTCGTCAAGGGACGGTTCGTTAATGGACTGTTCGTCAAGGATATTAGTTAGGCTTAGGGTTAAAGTTAGAGTTAGGGTTAGGGTTATATCTTTTAAAATCGTAGGATATAAGACTAGGCCTTGACGAACAGTCCGTTGACGAATCGTCCATTAACGAATCGTCCTAAAACCATAAAACTGTACAATTTATAACATACTATATTCTCTTACATATTATAAAATAATAAGTTTTGCTGTTATTTGTTTTCTCTGAAGTAAAATAAATTAACTACATTTATGTGAACTTTTATTCAGTGAAAAAATGCAGCATTCAGGAGACACACATATCATAAAATAGACGGATAAGACACAAAGTTACTGATTGATTAATAAGTATCTAAAGTTAGTTATCAAATTATTTAATTTTGTATTCTGTTATAAAAATGATACTTCTGAATCTAATTTTAATGTAAAAAATATGTCAAATTTCTACTTTTCAATCAGGATATCAGTGGTATTTCGAGTTCGCTCGGCTCTCAGGATTCGAATCGCTGACAGCAATCTTATCAAGCGTCTCGTACTTATCGTCTTGGTCTTTGCGGTCTTTATGACCATTAGAATGGTCCTAGGTCGACCTAAAGTATACACGGGTAGATGACAAAATATTATTTCATTTTTGTATTATTTCAACACCTTTTTTATGTAGTTAAGAAATTGTTAAATGCAATTTTTAAGTGAATTAACTTATTCGTAACAAAAATCTTTGTCTTAGAAATTCATATCTTTTCATTCTTATGAAAAACTTAATAAAACACTTCAAACTTAATTATAATTTTGCACCCCCCCCCCCTCCTCTGTTGGATTGAGGAATTATTTAAGAAAAAAATGTGAGTAATTTTTATGCACACAGGGTACAGTTCAGGGGGCTTAAGGGCCCCCCAGTGTACTAGGGACGTCTGGGACTACAGTGCGGCTATAGGTGGGTTATTAGAAATTATCATCATAGCATTTGATCAGCGGTAATTAACCAATCAGAACTTTGTAAGGATTAGGATTAGGGTTATTGCTAGAATTATGGTTAGGGTTAAGGTTATGGTTAATATTTATTTAATAGGAAAGGATTTAAGGGTATAGGACATCTATGTAACTTCTTGATGGTTATAATATACTAGAATGGTTTCATAACTGATAATAATTGCAACAGTTGATAATAATAATTATCATAATAATTGATCTGTATTGACTTTTTTTAATGGCGTGACTGTTAAAACGGTTAAAAAATCGCTGTAGACATGTATTAAATTCATTTATAGCTTTTTTATTGTTAATATTTATTATTATAATTTATATATTTCAGCGGAGCTTTGCCTTTTGTTATGGGGTATAAGAATATGTATCATGGTGCGCAAGGCCCCCTCCGAATTCAATGAAAGTCGATTCATCAGTTGGGCCATTTATAACGAAACGCTGCTTTCTTTATTTCTCAACATAACAATGTAAGAAGTAGTTACTAGTTTGTTATTTATTTATGTAACGTTTTGCTATATTATAGTGGTGTTGTTATTTATTAATATAACAATGTAAGATGTAATTACTGGTTTGTTATTTATTTATGTAACGTTTTGCTATATTATAGTGGTGTTGTTATTTATTAATATAACAATGTAAGTTGTAATTACTCGTTTGTTATTTATTGGTATAACTTTATAGTGTAGTTTAGTGTTGTTGTTAGTTCTCAACATAACAATGTAAAATACAAATACTTCTTTGTTATATTTCAACCTAACATTGTAACATATTTGTATTTTGTTATTATTTTTATATAGTAATTTATTTGGTTATCATAAATTCACTAATTTAACAATATATCTACATCGAATATTAAATATATGTTAAATATATTTAAATGTATAAATAGAATTATAATTATTAATTATAAGTGTATTTGTACAACGATATTCGTCAAATAATGTAATTATTTTTATTACCACAACTTTATAAGGTTACTATTTTTAGTCTTAGCCAATCTGAATTCTTTTAAAATCATTACTTTCCTGTCTGTGTGTTTTTCCTTCAATTTTCATCCAATCAGAATCAGTTTTACATCTTTACGTCTTTATTTTTAGGTTTTTTCTTCAGTCGCCGGCCAATCCTGACTTACTTTACATCGTGCTATTCGTTCACACTCAACTGACCACTACAGTTACTTTAGCTTTTCTCTTTGGGAGCAAAGTTAGACTGTTATTCTATTATTTAAAATTATAATTTATTGTCTGATCTATTATACAAGTCTATAATCGATTACTAAAAAAGAGTCTTCTGAGTAATGTATATGATTACAATGTTCTCGACTAGACCTACTACGTAATTAATAAATCAGCTAATAACCAACTAAACAATATAATTATATACGACTAAATAAATTGCAAAATTAGCTGCATTGTAAGTTGGTTTTATTAAATTAATTAAACTGTTTATTAAAACATTAGTTTAACTCAAAGAATGCGACAGACTAATCATTTTATTTATACTCTTACAGTGGTCAGTTTTGTATGTTCAAAAAGACTTTTTTCAATTTTTCTCCAAAATTAAATTTTCAACATTAAATTTTAAATGGATATTTTATTAATATAAACAAACATTGGTGCAGACAATTAGTGTGCAATTTAAAAAAGAAAAAATCCAAACAATAAATAAATAAGTTCATATAGAATTCAAATACAATTAAATAGATATGTGAAATAGAAGTAATTACTTGATAAATTAATTAATCGTTATAGTTAGCAATAGCAATATAACTTATACCATAGTTCTATATACAGTGAATTATATACAATATACAGAAGATTAAAAGCTTGAACATACGTGGCAAATAAAAATGCTTAAATTAGATAATTTGTAATATAATATATGTTGCATGTTTTTATTCAGATTTATCTCGTCTATAAATATTCCGATCAAGGAGATGTTACCGTAATCGATACAAAAAGCACGGAACAGAAAAATACCCCGTCGTCCACCGAATCGAAACTATCAAACTTTGGCTTCAGACAAAAGTTGGGGTATTCTAGTAAAATATCGCGTGGTAACGAACAACTTTGTCAAGATAAGAACTCTAGAATTGTGATTGAAAAAGATGTCCAGGTTAACATTTAACGAATCATTTCTTTATTATTTCATTTATTTAGTGACACATTTATACTACTACTAATTTATCAAATCTATTAATTATCGTACTAATTTTATAATTTTATTTGTAATTTAATTATTTTATTGATAATAAAGTGATTATTAATTAATAATTTAATAATTTAATTAATTTCTGCGTTAATTTTTAGGATGAATTTCGACGATTATACACTCAATTAGAATTGCTGACACAAAAAAATATGCGATTAAATAACCCCCACGTCCCCCCACATCGATCTACTTATTCTACGCACGACTCGCACGGGGGCGCCACCACAACACTTCTGACTCCCCAACTGTCCAATAATGTTAGGGAGCGGCCTCCTAGTGTTAAAAATGGAAAAAGAATTTTACTGAATCTGTATAATTGTGCAGATGAAACGAGTTTTTAGGTTTTTTTAAGCGATTTGTTTCTATTAATTTTTAATTATTATATTTATTAAGCGTTTGATTTCAGTTAATTTCAGGATTAATTCATTTCAGTATTGTGTTTTAACAATAAATGTATAATTTTATAATTTAATGTTTGTTTGTTTGTATGTA
>JAQIXG010006247.1:0-10525 GCA_034700105.1 Oconnorella tubifera
CCCACCTATGATTATATTTCATATAGCCTTGCATTTAATAATAAATTAAATAGCATGTGTTAATATGTTTCAGAGATATTGTAATTTTTAACTATTGTCTTTCATTCATTTTTCATTTATTTTATTATTAAGTTTTGTGTATTTTTAAATTTACTAACACGAGGGGAGGAAAGGATTGATCAATACTGATTTTGTTAGGATTATAATCGATCGTATTTAGTCAGTATTCTAGTCATCATCATTCATCAAAGGCATACAATCATAAAATTGCAGGGATATGTTTAATTAGCATGAATGACTGTTAAAACAGCGATGTTTATTAATCAGTCTTTATATGTAGAATCATATAGACAGAGGTAACTTTAGTTAATCATCAGACGGAGGGGGGTGGTGTGACCCCCCTAATTGAAGGTAAAAAAGAAGACCAAAACTGAGTCATGACAAAAAAATGTCAGCACTTCATTTTCTAAGAACCCTCCCCCCTTAAGCGAGTTAGTGGAATCTTGTATACGCCATTGTATCTTCATTGATATTACAAGCATTAATAAACAACAGTTAGATATTACAGTTGATAATAAACAATTATACATATTTTTTTTGGCCTAATCCCCCCCCATATGAAAACATGGGTTACGCTTTTTCCTGAACCCCTATACCGGGTGTATGTACTTTATGGACGGCCCCTTATAGATGTTATTTATATTGTAGATACCGCAGCCATGAGATTATATCTACAATCAGACAAGTCTAAAGTGTTGCATGTTATTCCTTCTACTGGACAGGACGTTGCTGGAGTTACAATGCTAGGAAGTGATTTGTTTGTAGCACGTCATAGCATTAAACACATCACAGTCTACAATACATCAACATTTATTGAAAGACATCAAATAGCTGTTCCTGAGTTGAATCAAACATACAGCATAGCAGCTTGTTCACAAATCAACTGCCTGTATATAAGTGACTTTGGTCTTAAGCACATACACAGAGTTCAACTGTCTGACTCTTCTATCACTAAGTGGCCAGTGAATGGGACGTCATACAGTATTTCAGTTACAAGAAATCATCTACTGCTTGTTACTATCTTCAGTCCACCATTGCTTCGTGAATATACAACACAAGGCAACTTACAGAGAGAAATTACACTTGATAGCAGTATTGGCAATCCTTGGCATTCCATTGAACTGTCCAGTGGTCAGTTTGCAGTTAGTCATTCGAGTCCCTTACACAGAGTCTGCATAGTGGATCCAGATGGAAATATTATTTATTCATATGGAACAAGTGTTGGATCATCAACTGGAAAGCTAAATACTCCATCCTCTTTGGCTGTTGATAAAGATGGATTTATATATGTTGCTGATCAGGGTAATAGCAAAGTTCGTCTGTTAAGTCCAACATTAACCCAAGTAGGTGATGTCTGTATACAAGGACATCAGCTGAGCTATCGTTTCAATCTGCATCTAGATGAACTCAGTGGACGACTGTATATAGGGAATGGATCGGTCAGCGTATTTTAATTGTGTCTTACCAATAAACGACCTAACGATTAAATTGAAGATAAAAATACAATAATAAAATTTATTATCCTGATAATTAAATATAGCTAATAATAAAATGTACAGTTAAAACGACTTTAGTATTGAAGTAATAAGGTTTTTGCTCATTTATAACTAAATTCTCTACACGCTACTGTTCTCTTTCATCATAGTGATACTACTGTTCATTTCAGTATATTCAGTAATACTAAAAATGTTACTTAGTAGAAAATTTAAATACCATTACACTATACACGCATATGTAGTATCATGCTGAAATATTGGGTATATGGGCGTATATTATGAATGTTTATGCGGTATGCATAAATTATGCAATAAATATGCATAAATTACCTGTAAAATGCTGTAATAACATTAAGTTACGTAGGAGGCCTATACAATATGCATAATATATTCAAAAGTATGTTATTATATAACAAAAGGTAAGTTAATTTTATGTAAAAACAGTTCAATACAAAACAAAATAAAGACATCAATCATAAGTAAAAACATATTTACTCTTCAGATTTACGCTGAATTTAAAAGTTACCAAGAACTAAAAATGTAAAGTTTCAGAACAATAATTTTGAAAATGTATTTGAAAATTTGCAGTCGAATTTGTTCCAATACAGATTAGAAAGCTTATATTTATCTGCAGGTTTTTTGTTAGTTATATCATTAATATTATTTACACAATATCAAAAGTCAAATATCGATCTACTTATTATCTAATATCAATTATAGCTGTAATGATTAGATCTATACGACATAACAAAAAAATTATTCCTAATCTCATATTAGGTGAAAGACAATACTTATAATGCAAAATAAACAAATAAAAGGTGTCTAATACGAAACAAAAACTATTTTACAAATTGAATAATTAGTAAACTTGAATTATCACAAATGCTATTGTCATAATACACCACAATGCTACTGCAACAGCCTGCCTAAGTTGAGACACTTTGTTATGGAATTTACGACTGGTTGATCACTGGAATTACCAATTCGTTGACCAATAGAATGACTAGATCGATCGCTGTCAATATCACTTGTGCTAACAATATCCACATCGTCTAAAAAGTTTGTTATATATGATTATTACAAAGCTTAAACATCATACAAAGGATATGATCAAGTCATATAAGCTATCTATATTTTAGTAAAGTAATATAGGTTGAATAGGAGTCTCAAATTGTATACCAATTTATTTTCTACAACAATCTGTACACTCAGTTTACATATACCAACTACTTTGACGTATCGGTATATGAAGGCAGTATACAAATGTCGCATGCCTAAAATGAGTATACAGTCATGTGATAATTTAATTAGCTTTTATTTTAGCTTTATTTTTATATATTTCCAAGACACACCTATTGAAAATCTTTAATTCTTGTGTATGCTAACATATCGTGACCCATCAAAACGGCCCCGACAAATCGGCCCCGACTATTATTTCTTAGGGTTAGGCTTGCAGTTATGAATCGGGTTGGGGTTAGGATTGAAGTTAGTGCTAGGGTTAGGGTTGAGCTTAGAATTGGTTAGACTTAGGGTTATAAATGAATTGATGAGGCCGTTTTGTCAGATTAATGTACTCGGGACCGTTTTTTAAGGGTACCACTAACATATATATTTATAGCAATATCAGAGAATAAAATGTATAACCATTTGAGTCTTAATTGAAGCATGCAAGAGATATAAAACTCAGCTACTCACCAGTCTCTGAATAGACAGAGACATCATCCTGCATAGATGTTTGTTGTGAGAAAGACGAAGAAGTGGTAGAACACTCGGATGATGCCTTGATGTGTTTCGATAAAGATTTACTTCGTAGCCAACTTAAACGAGTGTTTAGGTGTCTAAACTGTTTCCACTGCTCTTTATGCAACTTTACATTGTATTGATTTGTTTCTTCGAGCGTCTAGAAATAATTTAATAGTATTACTAAAAATAAAAATAAAAATAAATCATAGAAACTATATAAAAATCAGTAAAGTTTAAAAAGTTAATAAAGTTTTAATTATTTACTCATTTTCAATAATTATGATTGATAAATCAAGGATATAAAAGGGGGGAGGTTATTTCTGTTATTGAAAAAATCTTAAAAATTTGAAGAAATAAATTTCTATTTATATAACTTTTCTGGCATTAAAACAATTAATACAAGGATACAAGTTTAAAACCTGTCAATAGTCATTTTTGGCACTCTTTGTCTAAGTACTATTTAGTGCATTCAATAAAAAGGTATCCCTAATAAATTATATAGCCATACTTTTATATGAGATTTAGCTCGACGAAGCAGCTGCAAAGTGGTGAGTTTATCGAATCCGGCATGTTGTGGGATCAGATCCTTCAGACGATTCATACTTTCACGTAAATCTGCTCGACTATCAACAATAAAATCACAACTTTTGTTACCAAATAACTGACGTTACAAAATATAGTCAATTGATTGATTATATATGACTGTAAGCATAATCTAGGCATATAACTATAGTAGTCGAAATATTGTTGATAAAAGAAAATAATCCAAAAACTGCTTATAAAAGTCAGAAATACATGAAGAAACAACTTTCTGCAGTTTAAATATATTCATGTATTTAACGCGTATTTATTTAACAATCGACAATACACACGTATTTAACACGAATTAGTAAGCGATATATTAACTTCATATGCCCTACATGTATTATCACATCAATAAAACGGTTACTTTTAAACAAGCAATACAAAAAACTAGATTTACAATATGTTGGATTATCACTAGAAAAGATCATAAAGTGACATTAAATAAAATTCTGTCGCATCATATTATAACAAAATAAACAACTATAATTACTGAGAAGTAATTTAAATAAGCCTAATTAAGATATACTAATAGCCTACTAATTACAAACAGGAAATGCATGATTCACTAGTTTTAGTAATTAAGTCCAGAGCAGTAAAGGTTAATTAGCGTTGGTTGTACTGAAATTACTGATAAGGACCACCATGATCTTTCAGTTCAAATATTTTAATTTGATTTTGAGTAAGCATCTAAACTGATGACACTATTTCATGTTATTACTAAATTTACAATTGATGAATATTTAATTATTATTTTATATATATGTATCAGGATTTTGAGTTTCTTAATAGAATGTTACTTTAATAAATTTAACTGAATTCATGACTGGGTTACATATTCACTTTCCGGTACTACTACAGCTCATAAAGATATTTTATATTGAGTTGAACCGGTGATACATTGTGAAAGGATGAGTTTTTTGGTTATCAATAAGTTGAATTTTTTTGTTATCAATAATATATTTTTCATGAATTATACTTTTATTAAACTTAGTAATTATCTTACCGTGATTTTTCTTTTAAGTTATGAATTGATCTGAAAAGTAGAAATAAAAATCATATAAAATGTCATCCAATGTTTAAATAATAGGAAAAATAAGAAGAAAAACAAGAATTATAAAACAGCTATAAAAAAGACTATCCTATTTGCCTATTTAATAAACTGGACTCGAGTATATCAGCTCACAAATCGATCCGTCAATTAATTAAACCCTAACACTAAACAACCCTAATTTTAACCCTAACACATAACTTTACCTTTGCACAAATTCATAGCCTCAAACCTAACCCTACCTTAGGTTAACCTCAATCTCAAAGTTAACCCAAGCCTAACTTAATTAATAGTTAAGATCGATTTATCGAGACCGTTTTGATGCAGCATAAAAAATTACTTAAAAATCGTATTTCTTTTCATAATTAATTACATACTAATTAGAAAAATCTATAATCTGATTAAATTATTACAAATAGTTAAGCCTCAAATGTAATTAATTAGACTTCATAAATTATTTAGGCCAAGGCCTATACTAAACAAAGACATTCTATTGTATTAGTAAAAAAAGTGGCATCCTATAACTGGTACATTAGGCCTACATTAATCTAAATATTTTAACACTTCTAATGTTCACAAAACAATTTAACATCCCCAATTATTGCAGACCTAATCATTTTACACAAAGAAGCTTTTTATGAAGACAAAACAACAACTAGTGAATGCAATACAGTCCCACAAAAATCTCACAATCTTTTTTTATTGCTGCATCTAAAAAATATAGTTGGAATATTCTTTTTATCGTTTCCTATGCACTTTTAAATCTAGCTCCCTGTGTACAATCTAATTTTACAATTAATAATCACATTCCTGTCATTTAATTCCGGTGAATTGTGATTAATAATAAAAGGAATTGTATGATATATGATAAAGATGATATCAGTTATATAGCGTCAGCTTTCTATAAAATAAACACTGAACTTGTTGAGCTTTCTTCAAACCAGCAATCATAAAAATCTCAAGTGTTTGTATTTTTATAGGTATATACCTAGATACATATACATCATACAGTATACATACAACATAACACATATGGTAACACTGAGATAACGATTATATGGACAGGCCTACAATGAACAGGTTTGAGGTTATGGGATTTGTATAGGGATGGAGAACCATATATGTAAATATGGTTCTCCATCCCTACCCCCCAGGAAAATTTAAAGCTGGGAACCCTGTACATTTTTTATGATCGAGCAAGCCTAGCATTTTTAAGTTTTGCTTATCAAGCAACAATTTTTGGATTTTTCATTAAAAACATTTGGTTTCAATTTCACCTTTTAAAATGTTGATGACCTGTTTCAGCTTTTCTCTTACGTCTTATGTCATTTTACATTAAGATTTGAGTTCCGAAACTCAACATATACCACTGGTTGTAAACAATAAAAAGGTATCACAATTTACACAACCAAACTTTTTCTTCTGAAAAAACAGCATTAAACAGTGTTAATAAAAGTGTTATTAAAAAGTGTCAATCATCACAAATCCCATGTCATATATCTTAAATATCAGTAAATTCAAACATCTTAAAATCTCTTTATATATAAATACAGGCAATCAGCCTAAAACCTATATTAAAAACACAACTTTTTTATTCACAATACGAGGCCATTAAAGATTTGAATTCCAAATATTTACTCATGGGGTCAGCCCCACGAAGGTCACCCTTAAGTCTTGACCTCGTGAACCTCATGAATTATAGTACTTACTCTGGATACTTATAAACAAGCACCCGACGTGCAAGTACTTTAAATCAGTACATGTATATTTATACTTAAACTTGTTTCATTGTAAATTAATAAATCTCGCTAATATTGGCCATGCATGCTGATTACTTGAAATATTTATATGTAGTTTAGACCTTCAATTGATCATTCATTACACTATGATGTCATGGCTTTCAACATTAAGTGTTCTAATAGCTGGTAGAGTACATGTAAATTGTGTAGTAAATTATGCATTACATTTTCTGACACTATCGCTCGCGTTTAAGTATAGAATAAAAATATTATTTTATTGTCGTTTTACTGATTTATTACCGATACGTGTAACTATTTGCCAAGGCACAAGGTGGGGGGTAGGGGTGAGGTGGGGGTGGATAATTGAGCGGGGGAGGAGGGGGGGGGGGCGGCATTTGGGATATTTTTTATCAATGCATGGGTGGTCTAGGCTGCTAAAGTTAAATTTATAAATTAAGGTACTATATATAAAATGTCAAGAATATTAGATATAAATACAGACGGTGGTGAGGGTCAGTGACCCCCCTTCAAAAGTATTATTTTTTATTTCAGAGTCTCTTCATGCATGTTTGTAAGCCGATATTATTGGTAAATGTAATCAATATTTAAACTGTTCAAATGTTAAATCAACTTTTATTCATTAAAAGCTAAAATTCTTTAACAAAAGTATACTGCTTAACTGGCTGCTTGAAATGAAAATAATAGAAATCAGAACGACAACAAAAGCAGGCTTTGCTTATATGGAATATTCATATATACTAGGATGATGCAATAACAGTACAATAGATCCGCATATTCAAAGAACTCCATTATAAATATACGATCTCTCTTTAATTGCTGGCTGATGTAAAAAAAAATTAACCTTTATAATTGCAGTGACTGGGTAATAATAATTAAAAAATTTGATCCGTAGATTCAAAGGCCATTGGTTTAGGCAAGGGTGGGGGGCTGGTGGCTAAATATCCCTATTACAAATAAAATCAATTTTTGAAAAAAACTCCCCTAATATTTTACCCAGAGAATCTGAAGGCTTAGTAAAATTACCATAACATAGAAAGTGCTAATTTTTGCATTTACTAATCATTGGATAAAATTACAATGTATACAGTATGTTGTACTCTACAAATGCGCAATATAGGACATAACATTGAGATGCATTATTTGCTCAGTTGATATAAGTGACTCTATACATTGACACTGAATATATATGAAGGGCCTAACTGTAGACTAACCTCTGCTAATAGTTTTGTAAGTATAATTTAATATAGGCCTGTAGTTAGGCTCTACAGAGTGTATACTGTATACTATGTGTACAGTATACACTACACGTATACTGTATACTCTATGTATACAGTGTGCATACCATACTATACTGTACATAGTACATAGTATTGGTTAAAAATTCCTTACTTGTTCCCTGTGTCCGTAATTTGTTCTTTTTGCCGATTATGCCGCTGAAAAGTTAAATTTTTTCGAGCGGCGCCCTGCGGCAGGGAGTTCCTGGTACGATGAGCCCGTGGCCCGGGCGATGAGGAGGCATAGCCGTGATCGTCCAGGGGGACATCTGAGAAATGTAAAGTTTAATTCAACTTCAAAAGTATCCCCTAAATATAATATTAAGTATACAGAAAAAACATTTCACATTAAAGTACAAAAAACACAAGACAGACAATTTGAAAATTACAAAAATAATTACCTGATCGTAATTTTAAAAATAATTAAGATCCAAGATCACTTACCGTCTTTAGTGCTTATTTCTAACATTTGATTTTTACGGAAGTCAAGCTTGCTTATTAATTAATATTTCTCGATCAAGTAATCGACCATAAGAATTACTTTCATAGACTAATAAAGTTTAATTGAATAAAGTATAAACTTAAAGAATCATTTGATTATTACCTTGTTCCACTTTCGTCTTAGTTTTCTTTTCAACATGTTCAATCGCTTCATATAATAACAACAGTCCATCGAATTTACTCGACATTTCGCAAAAAACCTATTTCAATGCATTAAAATGATCATACCACACATCCACCACGTGTCATCAAATAACTTATGACAACAAACTAAACCCAATGTAGTTATAATATTACAGCGTAGGCTAAACAGTGCACATGCCTCGATAATAACAGTCACAAGACTCAAAATATTAGCCAAATAGGCAAGTAGGCTAGGTGTAATATTGAAGACGTCAGCTTTTTGCGCGTTTCCGCTTCTAACTGTAGGCTACACGTTCGCCCAGGTTAAACTTAAAATATCTTATTATATCTATACAATGAAAAATATCACGAGTTATCATACCAACCCACGTGTATCATAAATATGATGAACTATTAATAAATCTATATATATATATGGACGGGTAAACTATGTTTTTAATTATCCCGGACCTAGAGTCCTGTGTCGGATATAGATTTTTTTCGAAGGATGATCAAATATTTAGTTATAGGTGTGAACTTTTATCAGGAGACTCTAAGTCTATGTAGAAATATCGACGATATTTTTCTGAAAAGTGCTTGCATCATTTAGTGGCGACATTATTTACAGAATGGTCGATGTTTGGAGTGGTGGGGGGGGGGGGGGGTGGGGATAAGGGCATTAGACTATTATATCGTAAATATGATATATTATAATGATAAGTTGTTTTTGTCTAATGATAAATTCTAGCCTTTACATTATATAATATAGTGTAGGCCTAGACATTGTATAGGCCTAGCGGCCTAGGCCTTTATTTTTTCTTTTTTAAGTGGCCTTATGTAGAGATTGGGTAATAGGTCACTTAAATATGAACAAATATCTTACTGCACCAGAGACTCATAATTTGTATAATATATGACGACCTGTTTAAAATTGCCTGCAATAAAAAAATAAAAAATAAAAAAATAAATTCCCCGCCATTATCATTACCCTTTAAATGCAATTTATAAACAATTTATCAACTAATTGTTATGGTAGTCAAAATAGACTCCGTTCGATCAGAGACTTACAAGATCGATGCCCAAGATGGACAATGCAATACTGTTCACTAGAAATTAATATATATGTAAAAATTCATTTCAATTAAAACGAGAAATTTAGTATTTAACTTTGTATGCATATGTCTAGTGTAATACACTCCGTATGCAACTATATAATATATATATACATTATGAATTAATGTTGTAATTGTCTATAGCCTACGTAATATACATCTTATCTCGATGTAATTAAAGCGTTTTTGGAAAATAGATTCAGGTTTCGAAATATATTCTGTTTAGACCTACTAGTCCAGTGCAATATAAAAACCCTGCAAAACAAAATCACTAATGATTCATTTAACATTCACTCGTGACCGGATACCTAAGGTATTCACTGTAAGCCTATAGACACTCAATTAAGCCTACGAATAAGGAATTTTGTAATAACCATGGTTATTAAAAAGGAAATTGATAATTTATCTTCTGATCAGTGATATCATGGGTTTAGTCAGTGGCGTAGCCAAAATCACAAGGAGGGGGAGGGGAGGGGTGACCTTTCAATCAGTAGGCCTACGTAATGGCACTGTTTGGTTATCACTCTCATTTTTGTGTTTGCATTCACATTTTTCACAAATCGCCACTATAGGGTTGCGCCACTGAAGGAACAAATTGAACACTAGGTATATTAAAAAAATCATTTCAATAGGAGGGGGGGATTAGAGCCCCCACAATTCCCCCCGCCTGAATACGCCGCTTGGTTAATTAAATATAATGCAATTACTGTTTAGCAATTTTTAACTTAGGAGTCAATTATGCCTTGCAAGATTTGTTTGTCTTGTGAGGGTTACTTGCTAACCCTCATAAAACAAACAAATCTTGCAAGGCATAATTGACTCC
>JAQIXG010006248.1:0-10523 GCA_034700105.1 Oconnorella tubifera
TCCCTCTCTCTCTCTCTCTCTCTCTCTTTCTCTTTCTCTCTCTCCCTCTTCCCCTCTCACTCTCCTTTTCTCTCTCTAACGTTTTATTTCTTTCAATTTGACATTCTATCAACTCAGTTTATCTCCACATTCTATCTCCATAAAATCCACTCAAATAAATCAATCAGTTGGCTCATGCTCTCCATACAACAATTTATCTTCGACTGACTCTATGGTCAGCTTTAAATTATGTCTTTGACATAACTTAAAGCTGACCATACTTTACAATTTAAAAACCCAGTTTGAAGCGATTTTAAGCCATCAAAACATTAAACAGTGTTGATTGGCAATAATTATCAAAGAAATAAATGGCGTAAATCTGACTTAAAGATTAAAAATGCAGCAATCTTGCAATCCGTTAACTCTGAATTATCAAGAATTATTAATCTATTAAAGAATTCATTAGATTTTAAGTGAGGAATTACTTAAAGTTTAATTACTGTATATTTAAATAAATCTTAAATTTCAACTGTGCTATCACCAAAATCGATATTTTTTACTTTCAATTGAATTTTCTACGAACCATCTCGATGATTCTAAAACAACTTATTGATAAGTGGCAGAAACCTTTGAAATCATTTTCTGTTTCTGTCGTTGCGACGTCACGTTTTCTCTCTTCTGAAGGGATAATGACAGTGTGCGGGGCACTCAGACTTTACTGGCACTCGCATTAAAATGATCAACCAAGATCAAAACATATTTTTCCAGCGACGCAAAATTTGGTCAAGTTAAAACAGTTAGATAATCGTTCACGAAAACATTTCGATGATGATTATTTTCTTTATCAGTTGTTTGAAAACAAAGATAACGTAATTATGGAGAATTTGACTCTCTCTGTATTACATACTGTAGATGTAGTTTTTTTCCGTAAAATGTAAATAATTATTAAAAAGATCGGATTGTATTTCATGAGTTTTGTAAAGGAAATTGTAGGCCTATGAATCATTTAAAATAGGATTATGACAAAATTCGCTTTTTTATAAAGTGCACTTTTAATTGGAAAACAAAAGCCAGTCGAGTTTAAGCTTTTAATTGAAATACTGGTTTAAATTATTTAGTGACACATTTGATAAACTCTAACTGCTAAATATAAATTGGTTTTTGACGGATATGTTGTATTTTGTATATTTCTGAAATAAAATTTAATATAAATAGAAGCTACTGTCAAATGTTAAATTATTTTTCATTGTTGTCATTCATGAGCAAAAATCAGATAAAATTTATTGGCCCTTGACCGATTCGTTTTTTAGTGTTTTTAACGTGAAATTACTCGATTAACCTTAAAAAATCTAGAAATTGTTTTCATCGAATAATAGTCAAAAAGAACAAATAGATAAAAGCAAATATGAAATAAATTTTTTGAATAAATGAAGGTAATACAAATTATTTTGTAAAACTTTTAATAGCATATTGCTTACAATTCAAGTGATGTTTAAAATAAAAATAAATACTAACAATACACAAAATGATAAAACAAAGTATCAGACGTAATTTTAAACGAAATTAGATTTTAATTGTTTTACTTTAGTTAAATATTTTGAATTTTATGAATATATCCTGTTACTGGAAATTTTTTAATTTGAAGTTGATTATTACAATAAAGTACATTTTTAATTTGAGAATAAAAATCCATTATTCAACACGATTATAAATATTATTCTTAATTGACGTAAATAATTACATTTCTAATTTGGCTGATTCATTGTTAATTTTCAATTACTAATATGAGCTTACGTAAATTATTTTTCATATTATTTATAACTGTGATAAAGAATGTAATTATAAAAAAACGTTGTTATTGTGAATTGTCGTTTAATACGTTCTTATTGTTTTAAAAAACATTCGAGATTTAATCATTAAATCAATACATTCAATGATTTTGCAAATATTATATTTTTGATCTATTACCTAACTTATTAATGTTACTAAAAATAAAAAATGCAAATTTATGTTATACAGACAATTAAGTAACAATAGGATTGTTAGGTTTTGATAATTTATGATCTCATTAGTTTGTTTTGTGCGTAATTTCACATCAGCACAAAATGTATTTTAGTAGATGTTACCAAGCGGAAAGTTTTAATTGAATACATTTAGAAATTCAATTAGTTTAAATTTTAATTCATTAAATTCAATTAAATTATTTAATTTATTTTCTCAATAAACTCATTTGAATTAATAAAAAATTAAAAAGTAAAAAATTTAATTTAATCACTAAAGTAATAATTAAATTCAATTTTAATTTAATTATTACCTTAATTAAACCCCATGACAAACGGAACTGCTCCCGCTCCATTTCTATTAATACGAATTTTTGTAAGACATAATAGAAAGAAAAAATATGAAGCGTGAAGAAGTTTTTAACAAGCAAACTATGGGCAAAAAACTTGCGGGTCATTGAGCTCTCTAAATATATTTAAGCATCGAAAATTAATTCATCATTGTTTCTTGTTTGTTTATTAATTTTAATTTTGTTTCTTTGTTTCTTATTTGTTTATTTATTTCCGATTTGTTTGTTTGCATGTTTCTTATATTTCTTATGTTTCGTAGTTTCTATTTCTTTTTTGCTTTTTCGTTCGTCTTTTATTTGGTTATTCATTTATTATTTATTTGTTTGTTAATTTCTTATTTATCTGGTTGCTTGTTTCTTATTTGAATGTTTTTTATTTGTTACTTTTTTTCTCTTATTATTTCATTGTGATAATAAGTGATAAATAATGCTTCTTAAAATATTATGCATACCGTTATGCAAAAATGCAAACGGAAGCTGATCACCTCTCAAGTAACTCCATTTGCACATGTCTTAATGCAACATTTTCACACTAATTCATTTCTACTCAAATTCTATCTCAGCAAAAGAGAATTTGATAAATATTGCTCAAATTGAATAGAGTGGAACCTTATTCAATTTGAAAAATGAAAAATTTGTAAAAAGTGCATTTCATTAGCAGTGTCATTTAAATTATGAAAACTATAATTTCCTTTTAAAAAAATCGAATCGAAGACATGACTGCCGTTGTAAATAACAAAATATCAATGTTTTTAATGGAATGATTTTTTCAATTATATTATTAAGTGTGACAAATATCATGTGCAGATAACAAGCGTAAATATATATTTATAAAAGTTTCATTCCAAAAAAAAGTCTATTTATCAACAGATACCAAAACTTGATAAAAAATAAAGATTAAATGATAACGATTAGGATCAAGTTTATCGGCTCATATATTTAATGTTTTTTTTCTTTTTTTTCTTTTATTTTTATCTGCTTAAAATCACCAAAATATGTTCTACATTTGTTATATTTTCTCGGATATTTAAAAAATATATAAAATTTTAATAAAATCGACGATAGGTTTATTTATATATTTATTTATTTCTTTGAGATAAAAAATTAAAATAAATACAAGAGAAGTTAGATTGCTTCTGTAGTATTTTAATGTAACCTAACTGAAAACAGATAATATTGAGAGAATATTTATTTGTAAATAGTCAGTAACTAATTCGATGAATTAGTAACTGACAGAGTGATTAACTCTTTTATTCATTGACAGTTGATTAACTTAAAATTGACTATTTGATTCATTATTCTGTAAAATGAACTCGTAATTATTGACTATTTGATTTATTATTGAATATTTTATTGACTGAATATTGATTGTTTTTGATTGACAGTTTATTCAGCGTCTGACTGACTGTTGACTGACTACTTGACTGACCTGATCATGGGCTGTTTAATAGTTATTACAACGTAAATCCTGAAAGCTTTCTAACAATCAAATTGCGATACATAATGTTGTTGTTTCTTTCAAAACAAATAAAATGGAAATAGCATCAGTCAATACTCTAATAAAACGTTATGATCTTAAAAATATTCTATATAAAGATCATGATGTAAACAACTTTTACATTGCTGCTAAATTAAATCAAGTCCAACGCTTAATTATTGTTGTTGTATTCGTGAACAGTGCTGCACTCCTTGCTCATTATTGCACTTTCCCTCTGCTCACTTTTCATCATTAAATCCGTACTTAGTCGCACCAACAGAAAATGAAAAGTTAACTAGAATCTTAGTGCATTTAAAGCCAGACTAATGAATAGGGAGCGACGATATTGAGCGATAAATAAGTATTCTGAACTCCAGAGACAGTATATCAATCAGTGTTTCTGATTTATTGCCAATGTTTACCCCATAATTCACTTCACGATGAAGCATTTTACCCGGCAGATTATAAAATTAGAGAGAATTTTCGGCAATATACTTTGGCAATGATAAATAAGATGAAAATTTGTTGAATTTCGAAGTATAAAAATTATTTCATCAAAAATAACGCAATTATTTGACTTGGTATTTGATATAAAAAAAATTAGATTTGAGAGAGAAAGCTTATTGTCTATTACATTGCAGTGTGTTTTTGTCTGAAATAAATTAAAATGTAAATAGAATTAGAAAACATTATCTTTAGACAAATTAATTAAATTAATTAAATTAATTAAATTAATTTAATTAATTTAATTAATTTAATTAATTTAATTAA
The DNA here is from genome assembly GCA_034700105.1 of Oconnorella tubifera. Lineage (NCBI taxonomy): Eukaryota > Metazoa > Annelida > Clitellata > Enchytraeida > Enchytraeidae > Oconnorella > Oconnorella tubifera. Next base: position 4,578 of record JAQIXG010006248.1, read on the forward strand.
CATAATTTGTTGCGAATACCTTTTGAAAAATGATCCGTTAAAATGACCGACAAATCAACAACGACTAATTTTAGAGTTAGGATTGGAATAAGGTTACGGCTAAAGGATTTGACTTAGGGTTAATGCTACAGTTAAGTTTAGGGTTATTTCAGGTTAAGATTACCTAGCGAATTAAATAACCCTCACCTTCATTTAATTGGGTTAATGTTTTCGAGGCCATTTTGTCGGGGTATATTTTTGATAAGAGACGTCGATAAGCTATCCAATCAATGAGGTTGGAGGAGGGGGTTATTGTGGTCGTTTATCAAATATATTAGTTGACAAAACACATTACAAAAAATACATTAACAAAAGGCCCCTCACTCCTTTAAGAAAAATATAGCTTTTTCTTAACTTAATGTCCAGAAACAGACGAGATTTTGCCAATCACGACAATTTTCTATTAATTACAAGACCTGTGACTGGGACTTAAATTAGAAAAATTACATTTTTACACAGCGGTTGCACGAGTATAAACCATACATTATCAAGGTTTATAGATAACCTAAAATGAAATAATAATCAAGTAATTAAATTACATTAAAACAAAAAAATACGAAATAGTGATGCAAGTAATATTATTAAATGTTTCCAAGTAAATTTGAATAACAGGTAAATTTTAGTCATACATGGATGCAAAGAACAATTCAGAAACGAAAAATACTTCATAAGTTAAACAGATATTTTCTTCATAAATAGAAATTAATTTTAATATTAAAGATTTATGAGACATTTCCCCAATACATTTTTGAATTTTTAAACTTCGGTCAACAAAAATGTTACTTGCAAACTTTTTAATTTTAAGCTACAGTTGCATATTTTTACAACTATATGAACGTTTATGAGAATGCTATAAATGATTTTTTTCGAAAAGCCCCTTATCCATGTACGATATATAAATTCTCTGCTGATGTCATCCATCAAGCATTGATCATTTTGGTTGACTGGACATCTAACTATGGTAGGAGGACGATTGATGGAAAACTCGCTGTTTTTTATTATCAGAAGAAAGTGCAACAGACGCAGTCAAATCTTACGTTATTGTTAGAATTTAGACAACCCTCTACAGCGAGGTGTTACTTTTTCTTAGCCCCGCCTACTAGTGAAAATGAATATTTTTGTTTAATTCACATCAATTGACAGAACGCAATAGCTTTAAATAAAATAACATAAAGGCTTTTAGAGAAATACTGTATTATTATTTAACCACACATGCAGCACAATGCGATATCAGATGAAATTTGTGACACTTGGTAAAAATTAAAAATTGAGTACTAGTTTAAGTGTTGAAATCATGTTTTAAAGAATATACTTTTCCTTATAATTATTTTTAGAAATTCAGTAGATTTTTGTACAAACTTATACAAAGGTCAAACATTAGTCTTAATTAATTAGTCATAAATTAATCAGGTCATAATTAGTCATAAATTAACATATGAATTAAAAGAGTTAACCCTAATAACCATAATAATAAATAAACTAATACCAACAGTAACCCGAATTCTAACCCTAATCTTAACAGTTAAACAACTTTAAAATTGGAAGCGTTTAGTTAAGTTTAGTTAATTATATTTAATTTATTATATTGTGCTTTTAATTATATATTAATTGTTTAGGCTTGTAATTTGATTGACATATACATTAGTACTTAATGTTAACTGAATTAAACTTTGATTGAAATACACTCTGGGCTAAGGAGGCGTGGTTTGCTAAAACAAGAGGCTGTGTTGCAGTCTCTTTGAATTTAGAAACAGTCGTGGGCGAATATGACAGCGATTCAAAGGTTGCGTCTCAAAATAAGTGAAACTTAGTTTTCTATTCATTTACTCTTTCATTATGAACTTCTTTACATTATAGGTTTAAATCTTGATATAATATAATTCTTTACATTCCACATTATATGCCACTTTTTATTCAATTCAATTTAAATCAATGGACTTTACATAGTAAGTGGCGAAGACAAGGGCAAAACTTCAAAAACTCATCAACAGCTACTGTTCTGTCAAATATATATATACAATAAGAGACATTTGTGTAGCTTTTTTAAAAATTTAATTTGAGACAAAAGTCTTAGTAAAAATGTAATCTTTATTTAAATTTTGTCTTATTTTTATAAATTTTTCGATGTTCTTTTCTATAACTATTGAAAAGAGCAAATTGATCTTCTATTTGAGTAAACTCGTACTCGCTCATATCAATAAAATTGCGATTAAATTTAAGGTTTATTAATTCTAGGCCTACAATAATTCTAACCCTACATTACTCATCAATTCATACATCTCTGTATTGATTAATATTTGGTCATTTAGTCACTATTGATGAGATTTTGAGAGCTAGGGTCTAAGCTAATCTCAGAATTTGCAGTGGCAAGCCCACAAAACTCACCAAAACCCTTTTTTATTCGGTCTCCCTTTATTTTATTTTTTTTTATTTACAGCAAAAGTAGATAAAATTTTGACTCGATGCACCCTTGAGATTAGGCTTACCCATTACAAAGAAATTGGTCATATTGGCCTGCATTTATTTCTCGCTCAAAGTCCATTGTTAAATAAGTAGACTGTAAAACCAAGATGAAGCGTAATTTTATTTTTATTTGTATAAAATAACACAGAACACGACAATCTGACTGGATTAGCAAAATGATAAATGCCTGCAAGTCCAGCGCGAATACCTAAATGTCATTAATGAATATCACTTTACCTCTTTGATGTGCGGCATCTACTATTGTATTGTAAGTATTGTTAGACAATAATATTATAATATATCATTAATCGCAAGGTTTTGGTTACAAAGTAATATTCTGGGAGACTAAAATTAATTTAAAAGGTTTCATTTATTTGATAATTTTGCTTCGCGAATATGTAGAGTAATTATTACAAGATTTGAAATCATTTACAGGAACATAGAGCGTTGTGTAAATAAAACGCACAGTAAATGGTTTTTGAAAAAATTGTTTAAAAATTCTAGAAGTGATATTTTAACTTTAAATTATTTACAAGTTTGCTGAGGAAACAGATATAAAAAGTTCAAACAAAGTCCAAAATAAAATTTTCATAAATGTATACAATGAGTTTTAACATTAATAATTTAAAAAAATCTATTATATACGCTTAAAAAGTCTTGTTTATTAGATGCCGTTGAATTTATTATAAATGTCAAAGTATCATCATCAATTAATAATTCAGTAAATGAAATCAAGAAAATTCATTTTAATCTTGGCTTTAGTTCGGAAGCTAGAAAATAATTTTTACACCTGCCTATAGTATACTTGTATTCTTACATTAAAAAATTCTGTCAAATAATAATATATGCAAAATTGAAAAGTTTGATATATTTTGATTTGTGGATGCAAGCTTTACGTACCGGGTCGCCAAAAATTGTGAATATTATAATATAATATAACATGATTCTTATAATAATAAATATAGGGGCCATAACAAGTTCATATTTGTTTATCTTTCGCGATAAAATGTAAAAAACTTGATACAAACAAGAATGACAAAATTTGAATACAATTATAAATGTAACAATTCTAAAATGGCAACAAATTTCTACAAATTGAGCGCCACCTCTTAAAAAATATATTAAATGCTCATATTTCGAGATGAAAACCACATTTAACATGAAAATAATTGCGTTGACCCATAAACTAGCGGCAGACAATATGTAATATATATTTTTATATTACTAGTTTTTTATTCCCGAGTTTTTTGAACCGAATAAAGAAACAAATGACAAATAACTCTTTTTATTTAAGATTTACGAATGCATTCAACAAATAATACAGATTTCTATCGAAACTTCGATCCTACATTTATAAGAAACTGTAATTACTGGAAAAAACTTGTAAAGTCATTATCAAATTAATTTTTCATCTGCTGAGGTCACTGATTCAAATCTTGATGTTGCTGAAATGAATTCTTTATTAATGATCAGCTTAGTCCTTGACAAGAGGCTTATACGATGAACTACAGAATTTTGTCCAGTGAATCTAGTCAAAAATGAATTTAGCAAAGAAAGACTCTTCCGGAAAAAACGTAATTTTGAAAATGGTTAAAGTACGGTTGCTAGATATCGGATTTTGAACAGTACAGTCCGGTTTTGCAGTAAAATGTCCGGTTTTCATATTGTTTTGTAAAAAGTGTACTTAAGTTAAACCAATTGTTGATTTTTTAGTTCCGCTAAAAACGTTTATAGATCCGCTACTTATTTACAGAAATGATCAGATTTTAAATCGGTTGTAAATGTGATATAATATTTTAGGGCACTCTGTCAGAACGGTCCCGAATGCATTATTTCGACAATGCGGCACCTTCAATTTAAAAACATTAACATTAACAAACTCTGCAGTTAACCCTAAGCCTAGCACTAACCCGAATCATAACCCTAACACTAATCCTAATCCTAGCCCTATGGCATTAAGAATTAATAGTCGGGGCCGATTTGTAGGGGCTGCTTTAACGGGTAACGTATACGCTATATGAATACACGCATATTTTGTAGAAACAAAATCGCTTATTTCAAAAATGGTAACAATTTAACAGTGTATACACACATAAATAGATAAAAGCAAGAAAGATCGACACTTTAAAAATCTGCAACAAATTTGCAACTAAATTTTTTAAAATCTTTACTCTGTATTTTTTTGGTGCCAATGTATCTGATAAAGCTTTGCCACATTAAGCCAATAAATGACAGTACATTATACAATAACATCCACTAGTAGATTTTTTATGGAATACGTCGGAATTGTTACTTTATTATATTAAAATCTATAGGATTTAGCTTAACCTTATTTCTAAACATAAATTAAAGCTAATCTAAACCTCTTAATCTTTAATCTACGTAATAGTACGAATTCTAAATTAGCATAGGTCAAAATAAAAACAGCCTTATTTACAAATAATTTTTGTTTTTTACAAAATAAAAAATATACTTATTTTCAAATGTTAAACATCTTAAATGACCATATTTTTATTTGAACGATTTCTTGGACGTGGCTGTCAATTTAAGACGTCTTCCTAAAGGGTGCAGCAAGTTTAAGTTTAAGAATGGATTACAGTATTTACGAACCGCGTCTCCAACACAGTCGCGAATTTAAGAGTGCTAAATGGTGCAGCGAGTTAGCGCAAAATTATTAGCAATCGATCCTGGACCTGTCGCGTCTGTGTCCGGTGCACATTTCATTAATTTATTTGCTATATATCTTGCTTGCTGTCATATAGCCACGCAAGTCTATTCATCGAATAACTCATTGTGGATTCTATTTACTAGAAAATATTACATCAAGAAAAGATAATGTAAAAAATAATGCGACTGTTGTGAAATGAATGCTGTTATGAGTGAAGTTTAGTGAAACAAGTGAAACTGCGTTGTTTCAAACAACGCACATTATGAGAAAATTAAAATGCTCAATTTTAACATTGTCTAGTCGAGCATTACCTCTAATGAATATATCTAGATTCTAGTGGAACAGAGTATTATAGAAAAAACGCAGTATTATTGCTTGTTTACGATACTTGGCAATTTAGAAACTTTCACTGATATTTTGATTTTAATCTACTTTTAATTTTTCCATATTTTAACTATTTGATTCTAATTTATCTGCAATTTCATAAAATGTGTAACATCCAATATTCTATGGCAAATATTTACAATATTAGTTATTGTTAAATTTAAAACGAAGAAGAACAATGATAAAATTGTATTGATTCGATTAATCATCATTAATCATATGAAGTTTTAATAAAAAATATCAGCTTTCGATCATTGACAAATATTGTAAATTATTTCAGAAAAATTGATATAGTGCAATAAGTTTATATACAATGACATGGATACGGTCATATCGTTTTTAATAAAACGCAGGACCCCTTTTTCCACTCTCTTTCAGTCGCGAGTTTATGG
>JAQIXG010006249.1:0-10523 GCA_034700105.1 Oconnorella tubifera
GGCTAACAGTCTTTATTGCATTGAGGTAGCGAAATATAGTTAATATAAAAACTTTCAATTGTCAACTAAAACGACTATTTCATTTATAATTATTTCATTATAAAGTCGTTACTGGCTAACAGTCTTTATTGCATTGAGGTAGCGAAATATAGTTAATATAAAAACTTTCAATTGTCAACTAAAACGACTAACTGTTCTTATCAAATATTTGTTCAACTTTCCACAAAATCATTCAGTTCAATAAACCAAACAAAAATCATTCGTTTAGCTGTTAATATTCAAGATGTTTCAAATGTTTCAAGATTTTGTAAGAATTAGTGAACAAATCAATTATAACGCAACGATTCAATATCAAAACATATTCAACTTCAACATAATGAACGTTGAAATGAATGTTCAGAAAGTCAGTCCACAAAACAACCGTTAATATTCCTTAAAATGTTTCATCAACTGGTAATAAAATTGTAAATAATTACATACTTTACTGTGTACTACATATCATCGTTAATCAAAACATTAAACAGTTTCTCTCATAATTAATTCAACTACATACACCTTAAACATAACGTATCATAATGAAAAGCTCTTCACAACACGTAAAACTATCTTCAAATTCTTGCCATAGTCCATAAATTCAAAATTCAATCACCAGCAGATAAATTCAGCCATAGTCTCAAATAATGTCAACTAATTTTTTTCGATTTTTTTTCCTTTAAATTTTCTCTCTCCAAAATTTATAATCCCGCGTGACACAACTTTGAGTTAGTTTTTACGTTTGCGTCTGCAGACCTTCTTGTGCTCGCTCTGCCAATGATCCTGCTGGCAGTTAGTTGAACAGTAACTTGTGTTCCAACAACAGTGATACATAGCCTCCTCACCGCAATTGTAACACTTTGAGAAAGAACAAGAAATAAGAATAAGAAGAAATAATAATAAGACAAAATAATCGAAAATATAATAACAAAATATTGATAGAAAGATCACTACTTTTTACTAGTAAAATACTTGAAAAAAGTAGTGATGGTTTTTAATACAATGTAACTTTATTAACTTGTACTAAAACACTAAAGAAACTTTAACGCGTGAGCTTTATACAGTTTTAAATACAAGTTAACTATATTAACTCGTATTTAAAACAGTATAATACCAACGTTTTATGACTGGCTAAATTGTGCCTTGCTAGTTACGAATATTAACCGATTGATTGAACAATTAATTAGAAATGTTTATTCTCAAGATGAAAACAAATAAAACAAAGAAATTAATAAATGAAATAATTTATAACAAAATTACCAGCATATTGGCATATTATTAGTAATAATAACGAAAAACTATCAACTTTATCATCTATCACACTCAATAAACAAATTTTCCTTCAAGAAAAGTATATTCCCTTTTTGACTTTTTATATATCCCAACTAACCTCGTTCTAAATCACACACACACCCAAAAAAACTAACATCAATAAACAAAACAAAAATTAACTTAAAATAACATAAATTACCCATTGTTTCTTCTTGATAACGGACAGAAGTTTATTGTGTTCTGTCTCCAGACTCTTAATCACTTCCAGATACTCCACTCTGCACTGGTTCTCTACCTCTCTCCTCTTCTCTTCTAACTCAGACTGATGCGACTCTTCACACGCAGCGATGGCTTGCTTGCGCGCCACATCAAACTGAGCATATAACTGTTATAAAACGCAATTAAAGTTTATCACATTATATCAGTGGAATTCTGCTGTGGTTATATTGTTAAAAGGATGGGAACTCAGATACAAGAGCTATCATAGAACAGTCATAACTGCCAGAAATAATATGTATATGGTAGAAGCCAACAATGACTATTTTATCCTGCTATCTATGCAATCTATCTAACTATACATCCATCGATCCGTTCATCCATCCAGCCAAAAACCTATCAAATCATCCATCCACTCAATGATACATCATCCACTCACTGATACATCCTTCCTTTACTGATACATAAATCCACTGATCGATACATCCATCCCTTACTGATACATCCATCCACTTCCCAATACATCCATCCTTTACTGACACATCCAGCCACACACCGATACATTCATCCCTTACTTATACATCCATCCACTCACCAATACATCCATTCCTTACTGATACATCCATCCACTAACCGATACATTCATCACTCCAACCACCCACTTCATCACCTACCGTACTCCTTAGCTCTTCTAAAGCCTCCGATAGCTTCCTTTCGTGCTCCACGTCCATCTCTCTCTCCATCACTCTCTTTTGCTCTTCATATTTCTCCATACATCGACACTGAGTCACTCCTGACACTTCATCAACTGACGTCATCTTACGAGAGGTCATCGGATCCGTGTCAGAGGTCAAGGAAACTGGATCACACATCACAGGGGTTACGATGTCGGCATTCGGTGATGTCATAGTTTCAACATCAACGGATTCTGCCGCTTTGAAAGAAGCTTGTATAGCTCTATCTTTGGTTGACATAGGCCTACCCTGATGTCATCATAATCAGGTGATGATCATTAAGCATCATTTCAACGCGTTATTTTCAGACAATGTAATAATATTACATTATTTACATATTACATTCCACACGAGTAATCACGATTATTACTATCATTATCTCAACATCCTAACCATCATTTTATGATTATAAGAATAAATTTTATAATAATACAAAAAACAGTTCAAAATTTAAATAAATTATATAACGATGAGATATAAAGAAATGCGTGACCTGACAAAATGGTCCCGACTATTAATTCTTAGGGATAGGGTTGGAGTTAAAATACGAGTTAGATTTAGAGTTGAGGCAAGCGTCAGTGCTAGGGTTTGGGTTAAGCTTAGAGTTAGGCAGGATAAGGTTTATTGAATGAATTGACGGGGCCATTTTGTCAGGTTTATGTATTCGAGGCCATTTTGTCAGGTTTGTATATTCGGGACCATTTTGTCAGGTTTATGTATTCGGGGCCATTTTGTCAGATTTATGTAATCAGGGTCCTTATGTCACGGTAGAAAAGAAACGTCGTTAGAAAAGTAACAAAGAAATGGAAGCAAAAAACTAAATTCAAGAAAAATGAACACAAAATAAGATTAAAAACTAAACAAAAACAAACCTTCATTTGTTTATCAGTTGATTTTTCTTTCAGTTGATCACCACTAGATGTCACAACGCACGGTTGATCGTTTATCAAACAAACCGTCTACACAACAAATGATAACAACAAACGATACTAAACGGTTTAAATAATAAACAACACATTAGCCCAAAAGACTATTCAGTAACAAAAAGGAATACTCAATACTTAATCTTGAGAATAATAATGGGATATATGAACAAATAGCAACAAAATCTTTGAACCAAAGATATACAACTGAAGATATACATTCTTTAATATCTACAGTAAAGATACAAATGTGCATAAAATATACGATACAACTAAATCATAACCTTCATCTTACCCAATTAACAATCATTTCTTTTATCTAATCAGTTAAATAATAGATAACTTAACTGAGGTTTTTTTAATCTTTTTTTATCTATTAAGATTTTTGAAAACTTTACTACAAATATAAAGAAAATAAATAGTAAAACACACCAGCACAAAAGGAATGCTTAAATTTAACACGAAATCTAGTAATATAAAAGCCGACAGATATTCTAACTGAAATAAACTAACTACCTTCTGTTCTGCATTCATCTCAACAAAATTCATTTTATCAGATTTCTTCTCTTTCAATACACTCTCAGACGCGCCTAATAAAGATTTCTGAGTCATTTTGCCGGTCTTTGCCGCTAAATCGGCAACCGGCAACGTTGCCGGTTTGTCATCGTCATTGCTGGTTTTTACAGCCGAGAGAGTTTTGGAAGATTTAACTTTTTTATTAGAATTTTTCGGAGTTTCGGATTGTATAGACGATTTTCTGTTCTTTTTTGTCACTGGTTTTTCTTCAATCTAAAATGAAATAATACAGTAAGGATGTGATAATTTGAGAGATAGAGTATTTAATTATATTAAATTCCAGAAATATTAATAAAAATGATGTAATTACTGTAAGCTGGTACTATACTTAATGTATATATATGATGATAAACTAAGCATGTATGTATATTTACTGTGTACATCAGCCCAAATAATATGTATATAAACTATTACTGAGTCACTGATATCTTCATTTAAATTGTTAAAGATATATCTATTAATTTAATTAATTAATTAAAATACAGATAATTAAATTACAGCTGAAAACTAAATCCATTACAAACTTAAAAACAAGTAAACGTTAATCAGTAATCTAAAAGAATTTTTTAACCCAAATCATCACAACCAATTAACCCCCCAACCCTCACTTACCTCAATTTCCATTATTCCCTCAAAACTCTCCTCTCCTCCCTCAATCTCTTCCCCTCCCTCCTCCGTAAAGCTAATCTTCCTCGGCTTAGTCTTCATCACCATGTCTGACTTTCTCTTTCCCTTCTTCGTCCCTTCACTCAAGCTCTCTCCTTTCATCCTTTTATCTAGAAAACTTTTAGAAACTTTCATGCTCGACAACTTTTCCCCCCTGCCATTTTTACCTCCTGTTGATTTAGCACCCGCTGGCGTTAATTTAGATTTAACCGATAACGTCTCTAAAGTTAACGCCACCAAGTCTGAACGATGTTTCTTTGCATTCTTCTCTGAGTGACTTAATTTTCTCTTACCGCTTGCCAAGTTGCCATTCTTCCCATTGGCAAATTCCGCTTTGCTGGGTTTCTTTTCGGCAGGAACTTCAACCATCTCTTTCTTGCCCTTCGTAATCTTCTTTTCGCTTAGCTCTTCTTTCACCTCGATTTTACTACGTTTTCCTTTTTCAACACTTTTTTCAGTAGATTTCGGAAAAACCTTCGAATCAGATTTCGTCTTTTTCGCACTGCTCGATTTCGATTTTCTAATTGGTTTAACATCATCATTATCATCATTATTATCATCGTCATCATCATACTCAGAGCCTATGTCAGATGTCATACCAGAGATAAGTCTCTCGTGTCTTGAGACCTCAGCCAGGGCCTCTGTAAGGGACTTGGAATTCTTGAGATCGAGAGATTTGCGACTGGATTCGACCGGTTTGATACAGGACGCAGCTATAAGGGCTCTATACAAGTCAACGATATTTGAATATACAAAGCGAATTTAATACATTTCATTCTTTAATTTCAAAATAAAAGATTTTAATCGAGTGATTTTAACATAGATCGCTTTAATAATGATTACAAATCGATTATTACTTCTTTTCAGTCATATTTATTTTCAATTATTGGTTAATAAAAATAAAAGCTATCTATGATTGGCTAATAAAAAGTAAACGCTATCTCTGATTGGCCAATAAAAGTAAACACTATCTCCGATTGATCAATAAAAGTAAACGCTATCACTGATTGGTCAATACAAAGTAGACTCTAACCTCTCGTGATGTCCACCAAAGAATCTTATGTCATAACTGCCGTCATTGGTTAACTGCAGAACTTTAGCCGGCCAATAGCAAAAGCCCTTCTGTTTGGCAAACACCAGTCTATGCGGCGGGCGCTACATGGGCCAAAAAAAAAATTACCTAATAAAAATATAATTTAATATAATATCTTTAGAATTTCGACTAAAAATTACTAAAGTTTGCATTTTGTTTTCAAGGCAAGTAGTAGAATGTAATTCTTTTTAGCTGCAATTCATTTACTGGCATTTCCATTCATAATTTTTATCAACATGCAAAATCAGAAAAAGCTTTCAAAACTGATATATAACTGTTACGCGTAAATAAATTTTCTTTTCAAAAATTGCTTGAAACTCATCGTAACTTGTGACAAAGTGGATCACGCTTCCGAATTGAAGGTCTCGGGTTTGAGTTCCATGGTTTCTAACAAATCACTGCTTTGCTGCACCCTTTACCTTAACTAGTTAGCTACATCTTCAGTCGTGTCTTTAAAATAGCAATCTAACGTTATTCTATTAAATCTAGAAATCGTACTCAAACTATGAAAGACATAATTTAAAATTAGTGAATTGATTTTCTTATAAAGTAATTATTATCAAAAGAATTAGGAATAAGACTAAAACTTACGCATGGTTTCACAAACCAATCGTCTGGTTTCTCGTTTGAATAGAAATAACAATCTTTACAACGTCTTATCTCACTCAACTGTAAAACATTGACGCAAATATTACGATTATTAAAAGAAATTATTCTGAAACTAACGTTTAAAATTACTAGATAATAATACCCCGATATAATGAACTGGCTATAGCTTTTTAAATTTTCATCCAAATATGTTCATTGGTACACAGGATCGCTGGAAATCGTCAAAAACGGCAAAAAAATTACAAAAGTATTAATATGAAAAGATAAACTGACGTCGTAGTCACAATCCAGCATCATCTGTCTTGCAAGATCTGCCACGAAGCCGGTCTCTGAAATATATATCATGATAAAATCAATTAAAAAATTAAATAAGATTCTATTATTAGATTATATTTCGCTGATTAATATTAGCAAAATCTATTTTAAGTACTCACTTAAATAATTAAAAAGCAGCTAGAACGCTTGCTTTCAAACAAGTGTATCATTTTATTTTAGCAAATTACATTTAAACTCATCGATTTTAATCAGTTAATTATATGAATGATGTCTCGGACATAGCTATCAATTTAAGCGTCTTACTAAAGGGTGCAGTAAACTTCGTGACATAACGACCTTTCCAAAATTCAAAACTGGATCCGTCGCATCCGAGTCCAATACTCGAAACACTTCTCTAACGAAACCTTAACGTTTACTTGACATTTACCAAACACTACTTGCTACACCCTTTAGTATTTAAAATGACTTACGTCCGAATGAGATGAGTGCGCAATGCATGACCGTGCGTGCATCAGAACGGAACTGATTCAGTGAAGCGTAGAACTTCTTCTTTGTTCTCTCTTCCATGGTGTTCAGATTGAGATTCTCGTAGACAAATCTGTCTCGTCTCAATTCGTCTATGAGACTGTCTCCACCGAGTATATGAAGATCATCCGACTGCAGTATATACATCGATCGTTAACGTCATATCAGCATAAAAAAGACACATCATGTCTTTAACAATGTTATATAATAAAACCGATATAATTCACACGCGATATTATTCAGTCGATATATTATAATAAAAACTGAACCAGTTTAATTATCAATACAACTGAGAATTGAATAAATATTACAAGAAGTGTAATAAAACCTTTTCCTTGAGACGTATAACGGCGAATGAAAGAATGCGATTCAACATTTTCTTACTCATCGACTGTTTCTCAATTGGAATCTATCATTAAATATATAAAAATTATTTTTAACAAATTATCATTAAATTCCTATAGTACAATCTCATAGCTAATTCAAGAAATAAATTTCTTAGATGTAATATCTACAATTAGAATAACAGAATCTAATTTGCTTCCAAAAGTTGTTCAATATTTAAAATTAAAAATGTATTTTATAAAAGTCTCGTTTTAGTTCTGTACTAATAATTGCATACGTGCCTAACCCTAAATTTAACAAAAACCTAAATGTTAAAAGTAACCACACTATGTCCACCCAACAATATTAAGGTACCAAAATAAAAATTACAAAGACATTAAATAAGAACAATATATATTAAAACAAAATGTCATTCATTCGATACCCTGACAAATTGACCCCACACACTTTAACATGACAAATTGACCCCCACACATCTCCATCTAATAAACATAACTTGAACAAACAACAAGCCTTAAATTAATAATCCAGGCCAGTTTATCACTGCTCACCATTTTAATGGAGCACTCATTAATCTATCTATATCAACAAATTAAATTGCAATTTTAGAATTAAAATAACGTTTATATGTTACCTTACAACAAGAACAAATGAAATCTTTTTCTTGTTCCAAGTTCACTTCCGGTTCGTTATCCAAACAACTGCAGTGATAGGCTCTCCAGCATCGTGCGCAGCCAATCAGATCGCCCGGTCGATGGCAGTCAAAACAATACCAGTCGTGAGTCCCTCGATCCTAATGGATAAAACTTTTACAGATAAATCTAACATCAACACTATATTTCTATTCATTTATCAACATTCTATTTATAATTATACTATTTCGAGTAATATGCAAATATTTTGTATTTTACGTGAAATTATGACAATATTTCAAGTAATATATACAGTATGTGAAGTTTAAAAATATGTCATTATGTAAAAAAAGAATCATGCTTTCACTTTGATTAATTTACGAATATATTTTGCTCGCGTTTAACGAAACATGACTTAAAAAGAAACAAATAATAAACTGAACAATAATATATAAGCGCACAACTACTTACGTTACAGTACAACATAAACAAATGTGAATATAAATCAATGAAAATATAACTTTTAAACCATTTCATTTCGAACTATAAAAACTAATCTTTCTTTTTTATGGACTGATTTCCTGGATAAATGGTTTCCTCTCTCAGTCGATGGTTGTCCTCACTGCTTGGGTGTATCATGTGTGGTCTTGACTGATACTGAGGGACGTCTGCAACATCGTCCCTCAACGGTTAAACAGACATTAAACTTTATTGATTTAGTGATTAATAAATATCTAAAAATGAAAATGGCCTCTTACAAATTCCTCATCCTGTTTCGGCAGCTGATACCCGTCCTGTTCACCGGCGTTACAAGAAAGTTTAGTGGAGAAGGAATTATAACGAACGACCAGATGCTCGGCTACAGCGTGTTCCAAAAGCAGACGCACCCCGTCTTCACTGAATGCGAACTCGCGTCGCATATATCGACTGATTCGATCTTCATTCGCAACCTGGCATTCAGTTATACGACACAAGATTCATTTGTTACGTTCAGCTAAGGCTCATTAGAGAAGTGGTTAGAGTGCTGGATTCGAAATCGATAGGTCCAGGTAGAAATCCCAAATAGGTCAGTGTTTTCTCTAACTTGCTGCACCCTTTAGTAAGACGCTTAGATTGACAGATATAGAGTATTATATAAACAATGTCTTCGACATTGTATATATAATACGGTAATCCAGACATTAAATGTAACCTTGGCCTTCATATCAATGCACTAAAATACAAACTGCTATAATGAATTGTTATACTATAATATATGAAATATATAAGCATCATTAAATAAGCAATGTACTACTAATTAAGCACTGTTATTAAATAAGCAATGTTAAATAAAACTGTCATATATGCACTGGTCTGTAAACACTGTCATATAAGTGAAATCATAAAAGCTCTATGTCATATAAGCACTGTCATAAAAGCACACTGTACACACATAAACAAAATCCAAGAAGAGGCTTTTAATGTATAGAAACTCCATTTTCTCAAGTGAAACAATGTCCAGCATTCGAATCAAAAACGACTAATACCGGTATAGAAAATTAAACAATGATCACCTGTTTCTGAGCCCTTATATAAGTGATCGCCTCCCAGAGACGCTGTACTGACTGGGGATCAGTGTCCCTACGTCTAGTCACGGCTCTTCCCATCCTCTGCTATATCACACCCTCTATGATAAACTTTTGTATCCTATACATGTTAAACAGTAACATTACAAAACAATATTCACTAGATTTCTTATTCTACAATCACAATGGCTACTACTGCAGAATCTCGAATATTATATCGTAAAAACATCAATACATAATAATAATATAAAAGAATAATAATATAAAAGAATAATATTCAGAGTCGGATCGCATTTTATGCATTATCAAACATGTTTTAATATATAAAACGACAAACTAAAAACGATAAACGAAAAAATCTAGCTTTTTAATACAAATATTAACGTAAATTAACTTTAATATGCTTCGATTAATTAAATAATTAATTTTATCATTATTATTATGAGTAGATTACCTCGTAAATAATTTAATTAATTAATTATTTAATTAATTGTAAAAAATAATTAATTTAATTAAAATAAAATACAGACGGACTGGTATCGCGTGAGTTTTTTCGAAGGACAACAAAAAGTAGCATTTTTATTAATTTCACTTTTTACTCTTTTAAACGGAATCAAACAAAACCAGAAAATATACATTTCTAATTGTAAAATATAGAGTTTAATGAAATAAAATAGAATCTAAAGCGGTACGCTTTATAATAAAGCAGTTAGTTGAGCAGAAGGTGTTCACAGACAAGCATCGATCATTATTATCCAATTTAAAATATATGAACTCATTATCGATAGGGAACAATTGAACATTTTAGTTGAAACTTTAATCTGTACACATATTTTTTGATACTCTCTAGATGGTAAGATGAGGGGAGGGGCTGTACAAACAGAACAAACCAAGTGGTAACCATTTCTTGTATTTTAATGGTAACGGATTTGATGGGGAAGAAATGATTAAATTGGGTAATCTTCTATTTTAGCGTATTTCATTATTTCGTCAAAACGGCTATCCTATTTTAGCGTATTTAATTAAATGCATGTGCTATAGTAATTATTTTTTAAATG
>JAQIXG010006250.1:0-10522 GCA_034700105.1 Oconnorella tubifera
TGGTTTTTGACTCGCTATACTTAGAAAATGCGTTTCAATTGGAGAACGGCAATATCTCCCCCCCCCCCCCCGACAATAAAAATTAAATATTCGGCTGTACATTGAAAATTGCTAGACTATTTTATGTTGAAGTTCGCCATCTGTGGAATAAAAAATATTACTATACCTCGCGAGTGGTAATTAAAACTAATGGAGAAATATTATTGCAAAAAACTCGAGGAAAATTCAACTACTAAATAATATTATACAGTATAGTTACAGTATAGTTACAGTATAGTCTCAACCTACTCATTCATATATTTGATATTTTTTTATTTGATATTTTATTTTTCACTTGTGTTTCGAATAAATGTCTATATAATAGGCGACTATTATGATTCAAGAAAAAACATATAATCAGTTTAATCTATGAAAAATTCAAACCAACTGCGACATCACTTAATATTTTTTTTCAAAAGCTAGTATTACTATCATATTACTGTCGTTGACGAAGTTTTCAATAATGTACGAGAATATAATCATCCAAAAAATCATTCTAAAATAATGATTTTAATACCGTGTAATACCAATTAATTAGAATCTCAATACTAACTCATCTGGTATTTTTAATTTGACATCAATTTTTTAATTTTATAATCCGGTATACACTGTATCGTTCTAGTCCGAATCTCTAACTTTCATTTACAAACGGATGAAAATGATTCGTTTAAGCTTAGTCCTGTCAATTAGCCAGCAATGACTTTTCTCAATACTCTCATTAAGAAGAATGATGATGCACTGATTTCATATTGTACAGTTTTATGTACACTATACTTCGTACAACTTTGTATGCAATGTGTGCTAATAATAATTATGGGTTTCTTTATGATAGTGTAGTATACAGTATATCCACGGTCTTTGTGTTGTAGGTTTTAATGATAGATCGTATGATGTAATTGGCTATAAAGATTCATTTCATTCTCATGGAGTATTTTACAGTTTTAAATTATACAAAATTAGAAGTGGGGGGGGGGGGGGGGGTGTGAATTTAAAACGGATAGATTCTGTATTATCTGAAGACAAGTTTAATAAAAGCAGAGACTACGTCAATTATTATTATTGTGGTGCATGGAATGTTTTCAAGTTTCATTTTCATGCTATTTTTGCTGTGTTTACGACATTGTTCTCCTGTTTTATGAAATTTTCAGTTGCTCCTTTTAGTTTTTGATTAATCAAAAATAACAGATTTCATAGACAAAATAGAGTAAGCAAGAAAGAGTAAGCAATTTTACACGTTTATTTAATTTAAAAACATAAATACATAAAATAATATCAATACAAAAATTCCAATAATAATTCTATATATAAGAATAAAAACACAGTATTAAAATTAAAGAAGTATTAATCTTTAACAGTACTTATGTTAGAATTACTATAAAAAGATTACAGCATCAGTATTGCTTAAATTTAAAGGCACAATGTATATATTTGAATGAAATTTTAACATTGTATCTATCCAATAAACTGTTAAATAAATTTAAAAATTAAATTAACAGAGTTGTCATCAATATAATATACCGGAAGATCAATATAATCAATAAAAGACACATAAACTGTACATTAGAGAAATAATTATATCAAAACAATGAACTATAAAAATATAGAGCAATAATATATAACAGTAATAAGTCGATACCAACTAATGAATGAAATCTCACAAATTTAATAATAGTAAGAATGTCAATTGGGCAAATATGTAACCAATTTTTGAGTCTGATAATACTGAGAAATAATTTCATCATGCTACGTCATAACGTGTTAGCCAGGTATATCACCGGATAGAGCATTGTGATATGTGTTTCAATAGTAAACTGTAATTATTTCTTAAAATGATCCAAGTAATTTATTTACACCTATTACATACTGTTTCTGGTTATTATATCAAAAATAAAATATTAAATTATAACTATCACTGTAAACTTTACAATAAAAGATTAGGAAAAATTAATTACAAAATCCTAATTATAATCATAGAAATTGTAACGAGATGATCATTATAAAATGTTTCAAAATCACACAATTGCTTCTAAATTAAAAGTTCAGAATTAAACTAAAATTTCTCTCATTTTCAAACATTAAAATTTATTATTTTTTCCAAATTCAATTAATGTCTATTATATCACAGTATTGGAAGGGATAAATTGCAACCCAGGGATCTTACAAGCAAAGCTGGATCATGCTGATTCAAGGGTAACCCATTTAAACTCGACGGAAATGGAAATCCAGGCCAAAGGGACTGCTCCGGCATTGCCAAAAATGAAAGAGGATGTAATGGAAAGGAAGCCTGAAAAATTTGTGAATTCGCATTGAATCCCAGTATGGGATTAAAACTGAAATTTCCTTGAGGCAAAATCGCCGGTTTTTTATCGACATCTTTTACTTTTTGAGAAAATATCGACGATTGTGAAACAATATAAGGAAAAGAATCGTGATTTGTATGACTCTCAGTTGACGATATTGTATCACAATCGTATCGCGATCCGATATAGTGGTCATTTAATCTTCTGATTTCATATTTACTATGTTTGCTTGTATTGTTTTTGTCAAGTTTTGGTTTTCTGAAGTTCTTGCATTTTTCACCGTATTGCAACTTCAGTCTACTCCTCTTATTAGCAAACCAGTTGACAATCTGACAATGAGTTAGTCCCAGTTTATCACTGAGATCCAGTCTCTCTAAATTATTAGGATAAGGACAGGAGATGTGCTCGAGAAACCAGCTGTTCAGACCCCTAATCTGTTTAGGAGTCAGAAATCTATCTTGCGATGGATTCTTTCTAGATTGTTCGATCTTCGAAATAACGGAAAAAGAACTTAAATGATCGGAAGAATGAGTATCATGAAGATAATCTGAATTATTTATTATTTTAACATCATTACTATTATCATTTAGTAAAGAGGAATCTTTTCGCATACTGTCTTCTTCGTAATCACAGTCAATTATCACATGTTCTTTATTTTCAGTTTCAATAAAACTTGACTGATTTGAACCGCAAGTTACATTTACCTCTCCAACACTATTATCAGTTTGCGAATCATCCAAAGTACCCGCCACCCTTGATCCAACTATTTCCATAATCTGATTAATCTTCGCCATCTTCTTCGGATGTATCTGGCCATTCTTAGTGAGGGTATTACCAGACCTTTGGCGCTTGTTTGCCAGCCACTTGATGACTTGATCGACTGATATCCCCGCTCTTTGTGCAAGGTCCTCCCTGTCCTCGTCCGAAGCATAAGGACATCCACTGTTTTCATTATACCAAGCTTCTAGAATTGATTTAGTGGTCGTGCTATGCCACTGGCGTTTGTTTTTACGAAGAACGTGCTGTTTGTGTAGAATCTCTAAATTAATCTCAGGCGGTTGAAAGATATCTAATTTTGTTCCTGTTGCATGAAATCTATTTGAAATACCAGCATGCTGTTCAATTGTATTATGATTTACATTTCTCAGTTCATTTAACAACACAGGATGACTGTTACGAGTATTTGTAAAGGATGAAGAAGATGCTATGCTATTTTCAGTCAACGCATCATTGCTGAATGATAATCTGCGTTTTCCTGCTGCACGAGATAGATCCAGAGGCGACTGCTGATTTTCTGAAATGGATGAAAATTGAGTTGTTTCAGATAAGAGATTGTTTGTCCAGAATGATGAGGTGTCGTTGGGTTTGAGGGGTGCGTAGTTACGAGGGGTCGCGGTGGTTGTATCCGGCTCGAAGCGGAGCCCTTCCATGTGGCCTTTGATGTAGAAACTTTGGATGAACGTTGATAAAAAGGATTTTGACAATTTTTAATAGCAATGAAGATATTCCGATGTCAATGTTAGCTTCACTATCTACAAGTATAAAAGTTACACTAACGAGATGAAAGAGTAAAAAAGTATAAAGTTAACAAATATTACTGAATAATCGAAATATAATTACAATTAATAACAATAAGTGTAATCAATAGTCGATTAAAGATGCAAATATCCAAAAACGTTTAGTGTATAAGCGTAATTAACAATAATTTAATTCGCTAATGATAAAATCAAGACAATTTTCATACACGAAAGCTATTTATTGTAAATAAAATTGATTAAATAAACTTTCAGTTTTTTACGGCTATATTGTACCTATATATTTATCATTTTCTCATTCTAGAGTTTAATTGATACCGAACTGTATAGTGATTAATAGAATATGGATCAATAAATTTATTTTCTCAAATCGTGTCTATTACCTCATCTCATTTCTACTTTATAAAACCCGAGAAGAAATATGGAGATGACAGTAATTATTAGCAACTCTAATCTCGTCTTTGTTATCGTCTTAACATCGCACTTGATCGTGGAATAAAGTAATCAAAGATGACGATCTAAAGATTGACTCTATATTTCTTAATAATAACTCAAATCATGAAAAAATTATGAATAATTATTGAGTGTTTTAATGCTGCTTTTATATCATTAAATCATTAGACCGGCGAAATAGAGATAAAGTTAGAAACCTGGAAATGGTAGTGTTTTCGCTTTGAAAGGAATTCGGTTTAAAACGATTTCGGCACATGGAATTTTTGTATATACTCAATATAAGTATGATTAAAGTTCAAAATTATGGTTAGAGCTCGAGTTGAGATGATATTATGATTTTATCATAATGATACCAGTGATTATGGGATGATCAGATTAAATACAAAGAATGAAAAATACAAACAATACAAAGAATGAAATAGATTACCAAATATGCAAATATTAAATAATATAGTTAGTAACACATTTCAAAATAGCCCTTTTTTAACAAATTGTTGCTTATAATTTTAACTGATGACATTTGTTGTTGAGTGATTAAAAATGGGTAGGGAACAATATGAATAAAAGTATAACTAGCGCTCAATATGAACTAATTTATACTTATTGAAATATTATAATTCATATTCTTATTGCAAGATGAAGTTGCAATGGGTTCATAGTTTAAAGTTTTACTGCAAGTATTTCAAGTATTAATCATAGTAATTCAAACATGTAACATGCAAAAGATTAGTTCCAAAAACTCAAAATAAATGAGAGTTGATTAAAAACTACTTCTAATAAAATATTTTATACATGAACACTTTACTTACCAATGAGTAACAGCTCTTATAAAGTCAATGTAATAATAACTATACAGATAAATTAAAATAACAAAAACTTATTATAATATGTTATAATCTTAACATAAACTTTTCTTTACATATGCTCATATATTTTACTTCAATTCAATTATTTCATTACAATTCTTCTCTACAAAAGCTTATCTATCAATGAAATACTAAGCTTAACTCTTCCTGAAATCCTATGATTCCTATCCCGAAACTTTGTTAAATTTGAAGCAAATATTAAATCAAATTTATCCAGCCCCCTGCTAAACTACTTCGTACCCCCCTATGCTGTATTAGTATATAATATCTCTAACTAAATTCAACAATATCAAATGATGCTAAATTCAAAGTTAGCACACAATGAAATTAATGAGTGTTAAATACAAGCTGATTACATCTTAACTAACTAACTAATTACACGGTATAGTTCATGTAATGATTTATGAATCAAGTCACCAGGTGCTGAAAATGGGTTAGAATTAATGGTATCCAATCAAAAGACTACAAAATAACTAATTGATAATGTCCTATTGATACACGTGATCATTACAATTATGTAATTTTGATTTTAGCGCTGGCGGTCAATGGATTGTTTTCATTGGCTGTGTGAATCGACCAATCAGAAACGTTTGCGGTAAGATTTTCTATAGATGCTAAATCATCTAATCCTTGAATTAATTGATTTAAATTAATCGTTGATAATAGTTATCGTATGAATCAATTTAGCACGTATTATGTGTTTTATAAATTACTCAAAACGCAGATTTGAGTTCAGAATTTGAAAGACAAATGCAATTTGAAAGAAATGTGACATTATCTTTTTTTGAAAATTTTGTGGTCTTTCTCAATATGTTGCTAGTTTAACTATAATATTGAAAACCTTTTATAGTCGTATAAAAAAATTACGCTAACACCCCCCCCCCCCCTACCCCTGAATAAGATGCTAATTATTAGCTTTGGCTTTAAATATATTTATATCTACTTAAAATAGCTACAGTATAAACTGCATTTAAATCAGAATATTTGTAACAATGCAATTATAATATTATATTGCTTGTGACTAGAAAACAAAATAATCAAATGTTCTTGACTTTGACATTCTTTCTTTCTAACTTCATATTATAATCTTCTCTTTTTTATTTGCTTATATCACCAATTACTTCTTCTTTCTGTGCTATTTGAGTTTAATAATACATCACCCTCTGTCTCTCACAGAGTAATTATTTTCTTATTAAAACACAAATCTGAACAAAATGTTCACACGTTGACATCTCTACTCTCGACTGATCTGCCATTTCAACTACAACACCTCTCCCTTGTCAGAGAATTAAAACTAGTCTCTGATTAATCTTCTACAATAGATAAATTCGCTGATAATTTCTCTTTTAGTCAACTCCAGTAATTTGTCAATTGAATAGTTATTGACACGTTTTTAACTAGCTTTGGCTTATCATATTTGTAGTAGTGTAGTATTTACGCTCATTACAATGAGACAGAAATTATCGGTTTCGCTAACTATACAGATAATCAAGATTTCAACTATTGAATTATATCTGAGAAAATTCAGAAATACGTCGGAACCGCCGAAAAGCCGCTCCAAATATCTTATTAATGAAAAATATCTGGCAGACTGTTTCATCTATGAAATATTTGACAATGATCTGAATCATCTGATAAACTAAAGTAAACTTATATTTTAAGAACAGAAAACTGATCTACTATCATTGTTTGCCAATTGTAACCAGCAAGCAAAATAATAAATTGAATATTAATATTCGGTTACCACATGGTCAATAAGATGCAAGGGACTTGATGACAATTTGGCTTGGGCTAACTTGCAAATCAAACAATGTTTGACTCAGTGATTATCACAATAATATTTTAATCGATCGAGCAATTAAACTAAATACTGCAGCGAATAATCGTTTCATTTCTTAAACACTCTGAATTTGAACAGTGTCTGCTAACATTATTACAAACTCTTGATGTGTTGACAAACTTAGATGTAGTCTAACATAATTTTGCAAACTGTGAAAGTATTAGGAGTAGGTTTTGTATGCTTTATAATTTCTATTTGCACTTTTCTTACAAGTTATAATATATTTAGTCTAGAGTACAAAATTGTGTATATTTAGCAAACTGCGAATATAATAGTAATAATATCTTTCAAAGTCAAAATTATTTGACTGTCTTCATTGAAATGAATAGAGTCAGTAATTTATTTAATGTTTTGATCATTTATAATTCTAATATTGATTGAAAATGGTGATTATGAAAATGAAAAGAATTTGCAAACAAATATTTGATAGATATGAGTCAAGTGTGAGTAGTTAATGAGATTATTAATGTTATTCTACTGAATCTTTTCATCATTGAAAATGTAATAATTAACTAAGAGAAAAACCAGTATTAAGTCTTTGATTTGATATAAATTAATATCAAAAATATATCGTTGTCACAAAAAATTATAAAATAAAAATTTGAAAACGAAATAATCCTACATTTATTTTTTATCTATATTAATATTGAATTTTGTAGTTCTTTTGGTTAATTTACAAAAATTCTTACTTTGATTACTTAATGAAAAAATATCTTGTTTAAACATTGAAACATTTATGTTTAAAAAGATATTTAAAAAATCTCTTGTTAAACATTTATTCACGTTAATTTTAGTATTTTGCATCGCTGGTTTGGCCTAAATTAATTTACTTTTTGGAAAGGTACTTTTACAGCAATAATATAACAACGTAGCGTCAATGGAAAAAATATAAGAAAAAACTTTCTTCTAAATGATCAGGCGCCCTGGCGGTCTGTCTCCTGTATTTCATCGCTCAGTCATTTAGTTTACATTGACTAGCTGTAATTAAGCGCATTACTAATCAAGATGGATGCTCCAATCAAGATGGATTCTTTAAGCAAGATGGACACCAGATAAGCTAAATCGAGAAATCTTACTTATTTGCAGTGAATATCGCATCTTTTAGTAAATAAATGTGTGTCTGTCATTTATGAGCGATATTCGATTAGAAAATTATATTTTAACTTTAATATTAAAATATTTTGTGGTTTATTTCTGTTATGAAATTGAGATGCGATAAATAGCGCTAATTTTTATAAATTAGGGTAATTGTACTGTAGATACAATGATGACAGATCAAAATATATTTTCTAATCTATCTAGCATTCTAAGAATTACATTTTTTAAATAACCAAAGCACAGTGGCATTCATTGTGTGATTTGCTTACATGCATCTGCAATATAAGCATAAATTCACGCATTCGTATTTCTTCTGAACAATGTCTAATTATTAGTTAATAGTTGTTCATTTCTTTATTATTTCTGCGTGTTTCTTTTATTTTTATATTTTTCGCATTTACATATATTTCTTTTATTTCCTTTGTTTGACGAAAGACATTAAACTCATCACAGATTATCCTGAGTTTACGATAAATATAAATCGTCCTCAATTCCATTATCGCTGGTTGGTTAGGCAGTCTGAACCTTTCTTGTTGGAGTTCAAAGGGTTAGGATAAAGGCGATTTATAAAACAGCATAGAGCGAGGTATCGTTCCCTAACCAGTCACGCCCTCTATTTTTTTAGTTGATTTTGTCAAAGTAGGTTATTACTATTTGTTTGATATTAAACAATTATAGTTTAACTCTTGTGTTTGTTTGTTTATTGATTGATGGCACATCAGCACAAACGGAGTTTTAAGTATAGTAGCATATTGTAAACTTAATGTGAAGATGCAGAAATTTGACTTTGAAAATGTTGAAACAATCATAACGAACGTCGGTATTTTTTGTTTTCAAAACTTCTATAGTTACATTAAAGTTATAAAATTTAGCTGTTTTTTAATTGATATATTTGATACACTTAGCAATTTAAACATAATTTCATTTATGGGCGGGGTTAGTTAAAATCATACCTTGCTATAACCTCTTGTCGGTTTATTTTGCTTGACGAATTGTCGAGATAGGGATAAATTGTGAATGGGGAGAGGGGGGAGGGAAATCGCAGTTTTGCCTCAGTTTTGTCTTGACGATTATTGTTGGAGTAGCCACTAAGCTATCTTAGATTAAGGATAATCTCACTTAATCACATAATGAAATCTAACCTACAACGCTTTATCTTTCGATTAACTGTTAGATTTGCGGAAAACCACACTTATTTTTATCTTATTTATCGCGATTAATCCTTGGCGTTGATTTAACGATATATTTCGACGTAAACCTTTTTTATTTTTTTTTATTTTGCGTTTTTTTGGTCGAAAAGTTAGCGATATTAACTAAATGGTTAGAGTACACTTGAGTGCCTTGTGTATTTGTACTCTTTTTTGTTGAAACTTGAAGCGTTTTTAATTGAAATTTTAATGGAATCTGCTGTATTTCAATAACGCAAAAGTATTTTAATTTTAGAATCAAATCTTGAATTGAAATATTAAATTTGTCTTTATAATGTATGAATAAAAACTTGAAGATAAAATATGATAGCGTGATTACTGAACGTAAAGAAATGTTAGTGAAACGCAAGATTTTATAAACAAAGAGAAACTGAGAACCAGTATTAGTATGTACGACCAGCAGATGTGTAAATAACAGACAAAATGGATTAACGTGACGACTAATGAGATTTGTCGATGCATGCAAGCCAATCAACGCTCTCCATACATTTTAATCATTGTAATTCACTTTAAATATGTCTACTATTGTTAGTTGTTTTTGTAACGATGGCTGCATGATTTCACATAGAATAAAAGTACAAAGTGTACCAGAAGTTAACCTTGCAATTAGTGCAATTGTTGGTGCATGAGATTATGATGCATGGATTCAAATTTAAGTTGTAGCATTTCATCATATTCATTATGGTCATAAAACTAAATATTCTCCTGATTCACACTATAATTTTAAGAAAATCTCGTTAGTTTTTCTTTCGTTGAATTAAAGCTTGAATTTTACATTTTTCCTGCATTGTTTTCCAATAACGTTATATTTGTCTAATTCTGATTTCTTTAATTTTCTTAATCTAGCTTCAATGTTACATTCTCCGTCTATCCTTCATCTCCTTGTTATAAACTTTCTATATTATTATCCTCACATCTTTTTTGTAAAATCAAAATACAAATATTATAAACCTCAATATTTCTAACGATTTAAATTCTTAAAAAATCTATGAGCTTGCGCTTTTTTGATCATCTTTAAACTTTCCAACATTCAATCACTCTATTCCCCCGGCGACTAAATGCTTCATTCTCTTAATTCATTCTCTACCCCCCAGCAGGGCGACAAGACTTCTTTTCTAGGGAGGACAAAAAAATTCGCACAAAAAATGCGAGGTTTTCTAACCACTAACAATAATATAAGTTA
>JAQIXG010006251.1:0-10522 GCA_034700105.1 Oconnorella tubifera
CTAATGTATCTTAGTTTAGCGGTATGTTCTAATGTATCTTAGTTTAGCGGTATGTTCTAATGTATCTTAGTTTAGCGCCATGTTCTAATTTTTAGTCTCGTCACTGTTATTTCTTGGTTTTTGACTTGGTTCAAAGGATTAATATTTTCTCTTGTTGCCACTTTATCATTCGCTCACATTGACACGTACTGGCTACATACTTCAGTCTCTCTCTCTCGCTTTGTTTGTACGATGCACTTATATCGCGCCAGTACTTACCACTTTGGTATGTGTGGACGTTATGTGCAGAGAATGAGGAAAGAGATCCAAACTTGTATATATGGGTCTATTCAGTCATACACCCACATACAAAACTTAATATTATAATCGCACTATCTTAAAGCCCAAAGCACTACATGATGCACTGAAAACTTTGAGAAGTTTAAACTTTTAGGTATTGGTATTATATATAGAAGTATAAAATGATTAGTATTCACGTGATTCTGAAGGCTCAGCATAGCTTAAATGCAATCTTTAAGTGATAAGTTTGTATTTTGATGCTAGGAGAGTCATCCAATGAAGAATGGTAATGGTAAGATACAGTATATCTTTGGGATATGAACAACAGTTTAGAGTTGAGAAAGTTAACAACTTCAGCAGCCAGTAGTTACCTTTATAAGTATATCTTGAGAGTTAATTGTAAGTGAATGTTGTTTGTCTCTAATATTTGTCACTGCCCATGTAATGAATTGAGTTGTACTTTGATGCTAGGAGAGTCAGCCAATGAAGGGAGGGCGAGGTTCAGCCAGTTTGGTCTTAAAGTGTAAACTGTGTCAAAGAGATCATTCTATAGGTCAGTCACTCGTCTATATATATAGCTGGTCTAGAGCCAAATTTTACAGTACCCTGACAAAACTGCCCTGAATACATTAACTCAACAACTGCCCTGTCAATTCATTTAATGACCATAACCATAACTAACCCAAATCTTAACCCTAACACTAACCATAACTCAGTCTATATCTTCAATCCATATCTTAATCCCAATCCTAACCCTAAGATTTAGCAGTCGCGACTGCTTTGATGGGTCATTAAGTTTTACAGTTCATGCATCTCGTTGAAAAATGATGGCTTTATAATAGTGAACTGATTTGTCTATTTTGCAATGATCAAGCTCTGTTACATAGCTATGCAAGATTTAAGAGCGAATAGAAATATCAACAAATTGTGGGATAGAAACAATTATTTTGTAAGTAGGCCTACTTGCAGTAATTTATGTATCTTATTTTGAGATGAATATCAGACACATTTGCTTTCACAAAGTCCACTTAAAGCCCTCTCTTCTCTTGTGTTACAGATATAGTACCAGATAGTCTTCGTTCTTATACCGCAGATGATGTGCCTCAGTTTAAAACTGTCGTCATATTTGACTGTAGGGGGGTTGAACCTGTCTTGTTTGAACCTAGGGTTAGTTTAGTCTATTTAATCTTTATTATAGATATGTCATTCATTTATTAAAAGTTTGAATAAGACTCTTATATTACTACTCTCAATATTTTGTATGCTTTTTTAATTTTTATGATGATATTTAGTACCTTGTAATTTCTTATTTCTTTTTTCTATGACTTAATTTATTTTTAATAGATAAATAGTTTACTGGGCATTTTATGCAAACTTAAATCGTAACAAATAAAATGTAAAATTTAAGAAAACTTTACAGTGAGTGAGATTGAATTACTTATGAATAAATAGAATGAATTCATTTTGACTAGTCAGTCATGTTGGCTAATTACCATTTGTAATAAATCTCGTACACATGACGTAGACTGTAATAGATGGCTTAATTGGACTTCTAGGAATGATTGTCTGGCTATAATATACTGTTGTGTTTATATTTAACATACAGTCTAATGAGATGTATAAACTATTGTTGTGATTGACTCTATGTAGATTGGTTGGTCAGCTAAGGGAGTTGACTCAGACGCAGTCTTTAATGACATAGATCTCACACAACTGGTACAGTTTATCTTTATCTTCTCTTAATTATAGAAATATAACATTCAAAGAATCGTTAAAAGATGATTTCAAAGGTTACGGGTGAAATTTCCTGCGGGAAAACGGGTGAAAAGATGAAATTTAATTTGAGGAAAAATTGTGTTGTGTTGGGTTAGGGTTATTTCCCGCAACACACTCCAGCATTTCACCACATTCATTCCCGCAGTCCCGCATTCCCGCGTTTCACCCGTACCCGATTTCAAATACATTGCAGATCAATATATGACAACATATATCAAGATTGAGAATACATTGGCATAAGATAATTATTTGTCATTGATCAATTATGAAGTTGTAGCGTAATGCAAGGAAGCCAACGCATGCAATTTTATATTATTTCAATATAGTTCTTAAGATGTAAATTCTTATATCAATCTGTACGTGTAGTATTTTGTTGATGATGCATTTGTATGAGCCTACATAAAGAAAGGAACAAAGTTAATATAAGTGTAAAGAGGTTCTAGTAGTCTTTATTGTTTGTTGCTAGGAATGGGCCGACTATGATGAGAAAGCTGGCGTGTCAGTCAGTGTCTTTGAGTTGACAAGTAGATTTGTTAGAGTATAAGCTACTTGCTCTCTCATGTGATCTAGATCAATCATCATTTATCTATCATTCTATACTATCTATAAACAAGACATCTATAATGGTACCTGTATATAACCACGTCTGGCTTAATGAACAGATGAATTTTTAGGAACAGTGTGATGTAGAGAGAGGGAGAAGAAAGGAATAATAAGACGAATGACGTTGTATAATGTATATTGTTCTTTATATGCAGCTTATATATGTAATGATTTAGAATATACAATCAAGGACTGCTTGCATTTGACTGAAATTATTGACTATATCATAAACTCATGTTATGTCATCGATATTGCATCAAAGAAATCATTGAAAATAAATTCATTTTTCATGTTTTAATTTAAATGATGATTAAAACTTATTTCAAATGTCAAGACACGTTTGATGGAATGTGATGTTGCTTTAAATTCATAATGCTCTATATCATAGTGCATATCTTAATTAGAGTATTAATTGTATGACAAATGTTATGGGTCATTCCTTGTCAAATCACCCGATTTTCAGTGAATTGTTGCTCGACCATTTCAGAATTTGATGAAACTTGGTAGGAATGATTATATACCAATATAATGAAGCCATGTAAAATATTAGTTGCATATTTCAATTCCTTTATACATTGTTGACCCCCTATACGTCGGGGGGGGTTAACGCGATTTTTGACGCTTTGACGTTATTTCGCTGTTTTTTCAAAGTTTGAAAGCTCATATCTTAGAAACTATACAAGCGATTAAATTGAAATTTGAAGGTATTGTTTAGTTTACTCTGCTTATTCAGAAAACATATAAATCATACATATGCAATCAAAACTGACAATGCTACAGATGGCTGAAAAGAGACAATATTTCTTCTTTACGGTCCATTTTGACCGACCATATTGACCCACTTCTACTGACAATAAATAATTGTGATTTAGCACTTTTGTAAAGTACTACTATGACTGTTAAAAAATGGCAGAAGTTATTTGTTGTGACTGGTGCCTTCATACCATGATCACAAACTTCAAATTTTCTATTTCGCTGGTTACGTTTGACTAGGCATCTTGTCATGAGGGGCAGATCACCCAGATATGAAACTTGCACAGAATGTGTGCCTTGATATGATGAATATATGGTCCAAATTTCAGCTTGGGGTCTCAACTCCTTCATTATGATCATGGTATGAAGGCACCAGTCACAACAAATAACTTCTGATGCTATTTTTTAACAGTCATAGTAGTACTTAACAAAAGTGGAAAATCAGAATTGTTTATTGTCAGTAGAAGTGGGTCAATATGGTCGGTCAAAATGGACCGTAAAGAAATATTGTCTCTTTTCAGCCATCTGTAGCATTGTCAGTTTTGATTGCATATGTATGATTTATATGTTTTCTGAATCAGCAGAGTAAACTAAACAATACCTGCAAATTTCAATTTAATCGCTTGTATAGTTTCTAAGATATGAGCTTTCAAACTTTGAAAAAACAGTGAAATAACGTCAAAGCGTCAAAAATCACGTTGACGTTTAGGGGATCAAAAATGTATGAAGGAATTCAAATATGCAACTAATATTTTTATGGCTTTCATTATATTGGCAAATCATCATTTCTATCAAGTTTCATCAAAATCTGAGATGGTCGAGCAACATGACTAGGTGAATTGACACGGAATGACCCTTCTGTGTTCATTAGAATGCTACATGCAAATAGAACACTATTGTTAACCCTAACCCTGTAAACTTAAATATGCTAATTACTAATAAATATAGATTAACTTAAATATGTGCGCTGTAGTGAGCCAACGTGTTGCAAACAAATAAAAATGTCACACAGACACTTTCCGTCTTTCTTTTGATGACAGTGAAGGTGTCACTATAAACATCTTTCAATTACATTCATTTTAATATTCAGAGCTTCTCCCGTCTTAATCATGTCTTAACTTTGTTGAGTATCCCTTCCCCCCAATTTATTGTAAAAAATCTCATTTTTTACTCTTTTTCTTTACTTCACATTTTGTTTCCTTCTCTGCAAATTATTTAAAATGACAACGTAGTCAAAATTTATAACTTTATTTAGAAATGACAACTGCAAAATTTGCGATCAACAGATATTAAAATGAAATATTGTAACTAGTAGATCTGAACTTGGAGCTTAAGACATTTGACAAAAGTGTCCTCCCTTTCTATCATTGGTATAATTAACTCTTAATTCATATACAGCTTACTATTGATTGTAAATAAGTAATTTTTATAACGAACAAAGTAATTAGCAACATTCTGAATATGAATGATAATTTTTATTGGTCACAACAGTTTTATATTGACATTAAAACTATAAAAATGTCTAGACATTCTAGACATGACTAGAATGACATCCAATCCTTGGACGGGTTTTCAATCTAGATATTCGTAAAAGAACTTGACCTTATACAACAAAATGTAACGATTGTAAAAGTAAACAAATTTATGAACACAAATTTTAATCAGAGTTCAAAGCTAGTTTCACCCTATAAGCTTATAACACTTCACTTAATTAAAGTTTACTTATACTGCAGATCAAACAATTAATATAATGAGAGTTTGGTTTAACAATAAAAGTTTCTATG
The DNA here is from genome assembly GCA_034700105.1 of Oconnorella tubifera. Lineage (NCBI taxonomy): Eukaryota > Metazoa > Annelida > Clitellata > Enchytraeida > Enchytraeidae > Oconnorella > Oconnorella tubifera. The sequence continues at coordinate 5,196 of JAQIXG010006251.1, forward strand.
CTGATATGTAAGCATATATGAAATACTATGAAATTAAGCAACTAGCAGTCTACAAGTGAAGCAAGCAAAATTTAAGCAAGCATATTTCAAACTATAAAACTGTTCTTTATAATTATAAAATATTCTTACTAAATATAATGTCATAACAAATATTTTTATCAAGTCTGCTCATAGGCAATATGTAGACAGTTACACAGGTATGTCAAAACCCATGAAAAAATGGTATCACGACTTTTCATATAGCGACTTTTCTTTTAAGACAATTTATATTTGAACTTCAAATACCAACAGTTCATCTACTCAGCATTTCTTATTATATACCGTAACCTGCTAAAGTTGGAGTACGCAAAAACATAAAATGTGTATACTGCCTTATACAAAAGTTGGTATATAGATTTTCACTGAGCCAAAAAAAGTATCTTTATTGTAAAATAGAAGAAACAAAACAAAGTGTAGCAAGAAAACTTCATTTTACATTTTGATAACCATACAATTATTAAATGAGGGTCTGGACAATTCATTTCTTGATATTTCATCCCCGAATGGTTCATCTTTTAGGACGATTCATCTCAAAGAAAAAACACCTATCCTCTAATTTGTAAAAGGGCTTTGAACTCTTTTACGGAGAAATTTTGTATCTTTCATTTTATATTATTAAAAAAAATATTATTAAAAAAAATTGCTTTCTGTACTTCCTGTATTATGTTCAATATTGACATTTTTTATTTTATTTTCTTTATTTTATAGTTTTCTTTGTTTTTGATGACAATTTCAATAAATAAATCATAATATCATTAAATAATCGATCATAGATTAACTTTCATAATTCACTTACACTCCCTGACATTATAAACTCTTATTAAATTAAAATATTTCATCTTTCATCAGATGAACTATCCACAAGGTCAATTGTCACAAGACAAATCATCCCGGGATGAATCGTCTCGTTTAAATGATCTTCATGGAATTTGGTATAAGTTAATACGAGTTGATGACAGTTAATAAACAGTTAAGTAAACAATACGCTATATAAAGATATGTTTGTAATATACAAGTAAATACAGCTTGAAGCAAATACTATAACTCTACAAATATGAACAATACCCTGACTTCTACAGTAGAAAAAAACATTTAATTAAATGTACAGTAAAATAAAGCTTCAACATTTTTATCCAAATATTCATTTAAAGATGTTATATAATGAGATTGAAATTGTTACGCAACATAAAAGTGATAGCCACGTATCAAATAAAATATTAACTAGAACAAAACATTGATAGGACAAATACGACTTGTAGTCGATGTGTAGTTGTTCTTTCCCTCCCCCCCTCCCATTCTCAAAACTCGTTCTGCAAAAACTAATTTTTACAGTTGAGAAATGTAGAATAGAATTTTACTTGTCACTATTGACCAGATTGTTTATAATGAAATTACAGATTTCCAACTCAAATGAACGCTGTAATTGATAAAAAATTATAATTAAATCAAGAAACACCTTTGACAACCACTTACAAACCGAGCATTTAACAGAAAGTAGTAAATCACAGTACTCGTTGCATCTCATGTACAAAGCCAACTAGTCTCCTTGCACAGAGGTAAGAGCAGCAAAAGTCATATTACAATGTAATAAACTACTGGAAAGATTATTTGCGCATAAAATCTCCAGCACTGTCAGACAATACGCTAATAGTCCTCCCATGATTGCAGTAAATATAAAAGAGACTCAGGATACTCATATAAATGTACGAGATTTCAAAATAACTCTAAATATATCAAATATATCGACATGATGATGAAATAAAGAGCAAAGATTAGACAAATAATGTATAAACATTTAACTTAGACATCATAGAAACAACCGATGAGACATTTAAAGGCACAAAGAAGAACTTGATAAGACAGCAGTGGATACATTCAGAGGCACTGCAACATTGAGAGTATCATTGCTTGACGGTAAAACATGGTAACAATTAGCAGTTAGTTCATATGTCAACATCTCTGATTTGACAGAGACATCATCAATGGTTGGAGCAATTGTTTGATTGATTACATTTATTTGTGGCCATGATCCTTGTGTACAAGGGCCAGTTCTATCTGATGTTAATTGCGTGAGAATGTTAGCACTGGGAGAAGTAAATGGTATCAAGCCAGTAAGGTAAGATTGGACTGAAAGCATTACAGGACCCGAAGGTATTTCTAAACCTAAAGATGTTGCCACTGGAGCAAACCCTTTTGACAAAATGTTACCACTTGGTAAGAACCTCTCATTTGTTGTCACTGGTACAATTCCTACAGAAAGATTACCATGACTAGACACAATGGTACTACGAGATAGAAGACCACACGATGTCGCTATTGAACTAAACCCTGTGTTACTGACTGATGTCAAAGCATTGCAAGGATATAAAGAAACAGTAGCACTTGGTAAAATAGTCGTTGAATTACTCGCTGTATTACAACTTACAGTTTTTATTAATTCTGGCAGAGCACCTCTTACCATAACCCTACATCCAGCAAGAACATGTTTTGTAATTTCTCCCTTTAACAAAGCGAGGTCACGCTTGAGTAACTCTGAAGTCAGCTCTAGATTACAATTTTCTTTCTTCAGCACATCAACTCTGTCACTCAGCACAGATATTCGTTCCAACTTCCTTCCTCTACACTTTTGTGCGGCCAAACGATTCCTTGCTCTCTTCATTTCCACTATCTCATAGCCAGGGGAATCAATATGGCTGCCGATGGAGGGGACAGTCTGAAGCAGCTCTTCATTTGGCCGAGTCACTGGGACATTAAGGGAGGTCTGGGTGAACTGTAGAGGGACTGGAGGGGCAGTGTAATGTTGAGCAGCAGCTGAGGGGAAGATGGAAGAGAAGAGAGAAGAAATGTTAGAGGTAGATGGAAGAGAATGATAGACACGCTCACTTTGGACCTCAGAGGTAGATGCTAAGTTATGACCTTGATGTAGTTTTTCAAGGGCATCAATAAAGCCCCGAGCATAGGCCTCTTGTTCCTGGAAAACAAGAAGAAAATAATAAATTATAAAAATAGATTTTTAATTGTTAATGTGTTGTACAAATATCCTTTAGATATTGAACATTTTAAACGTTACAAGACGCACAGCCATACCAAACATATTTCAAAGTAAATTTTTCATTTGAAAAATTTATTTTTGTTGCCTTAAGTGACCTAGATCTAATTCTTTTTAAACTCAACCAACTCACCCCTCTATTATTGATAACTGTCTACTACGCTGACACTGTGGTAATTTGTCCCTAGGTTTAGTCAGCATTATCTTCTCTAGACAAAAAATGGATAAAACTTTTAGAAATCTTCTCTAGAATTTTTGTTAAAGTTTTGCTACCTTTTCCATGCTTTCCCTCACAATATGAAATCATCAGTGGTTCAGTTCATGATCTACCTTGCACTTCAAATTGCATTTACTGTCCTGGATTAAAAAAATCCAGGACAGAATGAAAACACATGTGCCCCTTTTTTCATGTTATGGTCAAAACCCACAGGCACGATATTGTTTTGCGCGACGCAATATTTTGGACATGTACATTTGGACAAGAATATTTTTGAATCTCACGACACTCTGTTCAATGAGAGCATACCCACCGCTGCGACAGAGATATTTTGGGATATGCCATTTTGATCGGTGTCCAAAATGTCATCGAAACGAAAGCGATTTTTGATTAATGTCCAAAGTATTGCGAGGCTCCACCCAATGATATATCATCTAGCGATCACCTAACTGATGATAGTCTGTCACTATCTCGTATATGAGCAACAGAGCGACATTTTATCGCACCAGTCGGTTTTGAAATATCGCGCAACATTTTTTTATTGCGCGATATTTTGGCATATGCCAAAAATTTGGTAGGTTTCGGCCTTAACAGTTATAGTTACTGCATTTGCTAGATAGAGCAAGGGCTACAACAATAGTTATAAACATAGTTGATTTACCTCAGTAACAGTTTTAGGAAAGAGGATCTGAGTAGTAGGGGTGGGAGTTGTAACCACAGTGCCTCCCTGAACAATAAACTTTTCCAGTTCAGGTGATGTCAGTTGCAGTACTCTAGCAGCATTCATAGCCTTGGACGTCATCCTCTCTGCTGTCCCTCCAGACAGGTCGAGGAAAAAGGCGGTCTTCGTATCATGTCCCACAGAGGAATTCTGTATGGGAGTCACACTGTCCTCATACATTGAGTCTATGAAATATTTAATTTACTTTTATTAAATAATATATTATGAACAATTCGTTAAAATTAATTTCTGACTGAAAGGAGTTATAAAAACTTGTAAAATAAAATGTAAACATTGCGGGTCATCTTCGGTTACGAACTACAGGAACTTATTAGAATAGAAATAACATCACATATATAAGAAAGATGAGGAATATAAAAAGTCTTATCAAGCAATTCAAACAACTTCGAACACTTTTGAAAAATAATTGCATGTTATCAACAGAAAACTTTTCAACAGAAAACAGAAAATTTTCTTTAATTATCGCTCATAAAAAGTGCGAAACCGAAAAACAGTCAATATTACAACAATTGAATTGTTTTTGTTGATACTTAATACAGCTAGTTCATGTTATTTGTAATTAAACTAAAACTATCGCTTTGTACCGAACTCGTCCTAAATCTGAATGGCACACAACGAAAAGTAATGACTTTAACATTATTAGAAATACAATGCAAATAACTTACAGTTTTGATTATGCTTATCTATTTATTATTAAATAGCTCCGTTTTATATATCGAGTTATTGCAACTATTTGACGTCATTGTCTCAACGTATATATAAGAGTAGAAAGACTGTTGAATCTTTTGTTTGCGCCACTAAATGCGCCCTTCCTCTATCTCGCGTCACGTGATCTCATTTACTCCACTCCTATTGGTCAGCCTTTCTGTTATATTTCAAGTAGACCTCTTCTTCTTTTGAGATTTATATGTAGGCCTCACTGAGATCTGTGGTAGGCCTACCTTGAGATCTGATGAGCGGCCTTTGGTTGACTTCTTCTTTCTACCTTTCATCATCCTAATGTAGGCTTTTACTTACAAATTAGATAAATTGATGGTGCTTGTGGTGAGGGGGGGAGAGAGGAAGTAGAATGTTTTTCTCCTTCCCTCAAGTAAACAATTATAAAGAATGATCGTCAATTATTTACAAAAAGAGTATCACGACAAAACGTTCACGGACAAAATGTTCAACGACAAAATGTTCACGGCAAAATGTTCACGACATAACGTTCACGGACAAAATGTTCAACGACAAAATGTTCACGACAAAATGTTCACGACAAAATGTTCACGACAAAATGT